>PVKA01002961.1:0-116625 GCA_004027165.1 Ctenomys sociabilis | reverse complement strand
GGATGCTCCAGCCATGCCGGATTCCTGCTATGTCACTGCAGGAAGAAATGATCAGTGATAGAGATGATTGCTAAAATGAAGGGGGTTCCCTGAGGCAAAGGCCCGGGTTTCCTGGGCTGCATGATTAAAGATCAGAGCTGGCCTGCAGAGACAATAGCTGGGCAGCATTCCTTACAGATTATCCCTAGATATGGTTGCTCGAGCCATATCTCTCCTCAACATGGCTTCCTTAGATACAGAGAAAAGTCATGTCCTGGGCCACCCTGTCCTTTCACTGTCTTGTCCCTGAAAGGCTGCACAGATGTCCTTCTTTTGTTCTATAGCCTTGCATCCTGGACTGCTGACAGAAAGCCTAAGAAGCTTCAGCTCAATGTCGTTTTCCTCAGACACTCCCACAGTGAGGAGTCTCGCTAAGAGCAGTCCCTCTGGGCCGTGGCTGTGGGGAATCGCTCATCCTTTGTACCAGCATGGTCAGGTACAACGACACTTCAGGAATGTCCCAGTTCGCTGCCCCTCTAGGACTGCACCCACCTAGAAGGCCACACTACCCTCCTTTCTTTGTTCCAATGTTGGCTCAAATGTCCACCCACACAATGGCCTTGCTGTCTGTCCTGCCTACAGCAGGTCACCTCGTACAACCCTCTAATCATCGTTCCTTATCCTGACCCCATGATGTGGTTGTTCATGGCACCTATAACTGCTTGACGTGCTATTTTTTAAGACGTCTTATTTCATTTATTATTATAATTATTTACTTATTTTTATTTTTTGGCTGGCTCGGGCTGCCATAAGGGTGAGTCTGGTGTAACATGTGGAGCTTGGGATCGAACTGTGATCCCGTGCACCTGACTGAGTTTGCCGAAGCAGGTGCTTTAAACAACTGACCTAACCTGCAAGCCCCTTGTCTATTTTTTTGATACAGGGTCTCACTACGCAGCTCAGATTTGTAGTGATTCTCCTGTGTCCACCTCCCCAGCACTAGGACCACAGGTGTGTGCCATCACACCCAGTTCCCAGAGCAGCACGGCACACCTGGGGTTTTGGGGCTGGCATGGCTTGTGGGACCAGGGATCGAACTTGGGTCTTTGCACTTGCTAGGCAGGCCCTCGGACTGCTGAGTTCTCTTCCCAGCCCTTGATGTGCTATTTGTTGCTGGATTACTAGAACATAACCCCTGTGAATGTGATCCTTGTTTGGTTTTGCTTATTGTGAAATCCCAGCCCTGTGATCAGTCTGACTCATAGTAAGCATGCAGCACATAACTAAAAAAAAAACAAAACCAAAAATCAATTAGTACATATTTGCAATACGTGATGGCCACATTCATCACAGTGAAGTCGTATCTAAACAGGATACATCTTAATTTTTATTTTTCCCGTCCTCCTCCCCTCCCCTCCCCTCTACCCTTTCTTCCCCTCCCCATTTTCAAAAGCTCTGTTTCCATTTTTTCTTCCATTCTTTCCTGTTAGTCCCCTTTCCCTTCCTTCCTTCCCCTCCTTATTTCCCCTCACACTTGAGCACCTTCTTCCTACTTCCTAATTTCATGTGCTAATGAATGCATTTGGTCAGCATGGTCACATATGATCCCTAGTTAAGGACCTGCACAGACCTCAGCTTGCTGCCTGGAAGGAAAACCTGCTATAAAAGTAATTCTTTGAACATATCTTCCTGGTGTCAGAAACTACAGGATCACAGATGCAAACTGAGGCTTCCACGGTCTTCTGGTTTGTAGCCACAACTTCAGTGAAGCCTTCACTTAGCGATTCGATTTAGAAAGGCCAGCAGAGAAGAAAAATGCATTACTTCTTATGTAAAACCCTTAGATCCAGCAAATTTTCTTTTTGTCTGTCTGGTCTTTTTTACTTTTTTTTTTTTTTTTTCATTTCTTTCTTTCATTTTTTGAGACAAGGTCCCACTATGTAGTTTAGGATGGTCTCGAACTCACTGTATAGCACAGCCTGGTTTTGAATTCACAGTGATCCTCCTGCTGGGATTACAGAAGTGTGCCATCATATCCCACTAAGAAAATTGTCTTATAAGGCAAATTAAAAACCCATTTCTTTTTTGTCAGCCATCAACATAATCTTCAGGGAAGCACGATTGCAGGTGCCTGTGATCCCAGCACTCAGAAGGCTGAGGCAGGAGGATTGATGCAAGTCTGAAGCCATCCTGGGCCACACAGCAAGACTCGGTGTCAAAAAAACAATAATTGGGCCCAGGAGATAGCTCAGTAGAATAAGCGCTTGTCTAGCAAGCGCAAGGGCCTGAGTTCAATTCCTGGTTCTGTAAACAAACAAACACCATATATGTATGTACATATCAGTGCTTCTTCATTCTTTCTCTTTCCTCTCCCTCCTTCCTTTTGTTCTTTCTTTTCTCTCTCTTTCTTTCTTCCTTCATTCTTTACTTCCTATTTCTTTCTTTGTTTTTGTTGGTGCTAGAATTGTACCAGCCTCTAGCATATCTTTTTTTTTTTTTTTTTTTTTTTTTTTTTTTTTTTTTTTTTTTTTTTTTTTTTTTTTTTTTTTTTTTTTTTGTCTTTTTTGAGACAGGGTCTCACTGTGCAGTTTAGGCTGGCCTTAAGCTCACTTTGTAGCTCAGGCTGGTCTCGAACTCACAACAATCCTCCTGCCTCAGCCTCCCTAGTGCTGGGATTACAGGCATGCGCCACCACGCCCGGCTCTACTTTATTCCTTTTCTCTCTTTATTTTTGTTTTACAAGAAGTCCATAATTTTTTGTTGTTGTTGTTGCAGAACCGGGGATTGAACTCAGGCCCTTCCACTTGCCAGGGAAGTGCTTATTCCACTGAGCCATCTCCCTGACCCCAAGAAGTCCATAATTATTGTTTTGTTTTTAAAAAAAGAGGGTCTGGGGAGATAGTTCAGTAGAATAAATGTTTGCCTGGCAAGCACAGTGTCCTGAGTTCAATCCCTGATATCACAAAAAAGAAAAAGGAAAGAAAAGAAAAGAAATTACTGGGCAGTGGACTAAGCTCTTGCTTAGGCAAGCGCAAGCACAAGGACTGGGCAGTTGATCCCTGGCACCACAAGCCGCGCTGGTCCTGCCCCCAGGCATGCGGGGCCAGCCGCCGAGCCTGCGCGTGGCAGCGCAGGCCTATAATTCCAGTGCTGGGAAGGCTGAAAACAGGGTGATCACTGTGAGTCCGAGCTGCGCTGTGAGACCCTGTACCAAATACATAAATTAAAAAAAAAGAAAGAAAAAGTACATTTTTTTGTCTAAAATGCTCAGATAACCTCTATTAATATAGCCTTCAGATTTATGTATATATATGCATATTTAAATATATATTTTATTGATATATGTAAAGATAGATTCACATATTATCAACAGCTTGATGAATAACTCACAGTGATTAAAGTAATGTAACTGCCTCTGAGGTTGAGAAATGGCTCTCTTTAATTCCCATATTCAGTCATCATTTTCTTTATTCGTTCTCAGTGTAACCACTCTCAGAATCTTAACTCTGGAGTTTAGTTGCTCTGATTAGAGCCACACAAAACTCTTCTGTATGCATAGTATTCATTCACATCTGTGGTGTGTGTGTGCGTGTGTGCATGTGTGTGTGTGTGTGTGTGCTACTGGGGTTGAATACACTCAGCTACATCCGAGCTCTTTCTTATTTTTTTATTTTGAGAGTCTTTCTAAGTCACCAAGTTGCCCGGGCCAGGGCTGACCTTCTGGTCCTTCTGTCTTAGCCTACCAGAGTGTTGAGCTGATAGGCAGGTACTGCCATCCCCAGCTTCATGTCTGCCTTCTTTTATTCAACATTCCTTTCTGAAACGCAGTGTAAACACGCGCGCGCACACACACACACACATTTGTTTGTGGTTTTGTCTTTGGTTTTCTGAGAGAGAGCCTCACTGTATAGCTCAGGCTGTTCAATTCACAACAATCCTCCTCTTCCTGCCTACCTCAGCCTCCCAGTGCTGGAATTATAGTGTGTACCACCATGTTCAGCTCAGTTCTCTGCTTATTAAACTCTGTTTAATTGTATCGCACTACTTCAAAAAACAGCAAATTTCTTTTTCATATATATAAAATAAAGTTTATTGAAAAGCAAGTGTACTTCCACTGCACAGTGACAAACAAAAACAAAACAAACTGCTGGGGATATTAGCTCAGCGGAGCAGCACCTGCCTGGCAAGCTCAAGGTCCTGAGTTAGATTCCTGGTACACCCCCCAAAAAACTGCACATTGTTTACAAGAGTATTAAAATATGAAGTAGCGATAAAACTCACCACAAAATTTACAAGATCTATTCACAGAAAACTAGAAAAAATTACAGAGAAATTGAAGATTTCAACAAAATTTTTTTTTTTTTTTTGTCTTTTTGAGACAGGGTCTCACTATGCAGTTCAGGCTGGCCTTAAGCTCACTTGGTAGCTCAGGCTGGTCTCGAACTCACAACAATCTTCCTGCCTCAGCCTCCGGAGTGCTGGGATTACAGGCATGCGCCACCACACTCAATAAATATTTTAATTTTCAAAAAAAACTCATCTAATAATCTAATTCTAATAAAAGTTACAGTTTTAAAATTATCTATTTATTTATTTTAGTCTTTTTGAGATAGGTTCTTGCTATGCAGTTTGGCCTGGCCTTAAGCTCACTTTGTAGTCCAGGCTGGTCTTGACCTCAGAATAATTCTCTTGCCCCAGCCTCCTGAGTGCTGGGATTACATGCAGGTTTTTTTTTAGGGTACCAGGAAGTTGTTTAAAACTTGGTAGGATTAGGGCCCGTCAGCCAAATAGATAGGATTAAAGTACCGCCTTAAGCAGACACAGCGGCCAGGAGTTTGATCCCCAGGCCTGCCTTGCCAGCCCTGCCCCTGGGGTGTGCTGAATCAGCAATTGAGACTGGGTGTGGTGGCATATGCCTGTAATCCCAGTACTTGGGAGGCTGTAAACAGGAGGATTACTAGAGTCTGATCTGTGTAGTGAGACCCTATAGACCCTGTCCTAATTACAAAAAGAAAAAGAAAAAAATTGGTAGGCTTTTCCAAAATTGATATGAAAATCCAAAAGACTTGAAATCATGAAAATGATTTTGAAAAGGAAGATAAACTTTGGAAGGCTAATATGACATCATTTCCAGAATTAATATACATTTATAATGTCTTATTTACTCTTTCTCCTGTCACACTAGGCAAACCATATGATGCTTACCCATGAGTCTGATTTATTTCACTTATAAGTATAGACTCAAGTTGCATCCATTCATCTATAAAAGCCTCCACTTTATCCTTTTTTTATGGCTGAGTAAAACTCCATTGTATAAAAAGATGTCTCTTTATCTATTCCTCAGTTTATGGCTTGTTTCTGAGATTGTTCTACTACAAATTATGCTGCTATAAACATAGCTGCACATATATCAAACCCAGCAAATTTCTTAAAGTTTAAATTGTGTGAGTTTTAGCTTTAAATTTATTTATTTAGTCTCCAGTTGTTATGAAATCTTTTTACTCCTCCTCCTTTCTTTTGTGGTACTGGGGATTGAGCCCAATGCAATTGACCTATACCCCGACCCTTTTTCATTTTTTTATTTTGAGGCAGACTTGTGCTAAATTGCCCTGGCTGGCTCTGAATTCTCAATCCTCCAGGCTCAGCCTACCAGGGTATGCACCACCATTCTCAGCAATATTTTCTTTCTTTTTTTTTTGCAGAACTGGGGATTGAACTCAGGCCTTTGTGCTTGCCAGGGAAGTGCTCATTCTACTGGGCCATCCCCCTGGCCCCTGTATTTTCATTACACATTTCTTCTCTGGGTTTTCAGCAAAGCATTGCTTTCTTAAATGCCTAGTTTTATTTTAAAGTACTTCTGTATTTTATGAGCCTGATTGTTTTTTATTGCATACTAGATATTTTTTAAGGAACAAATTATAGAGATGGTCTGAAGGTCTGCATGATGCTGTCTTCCTCCAAGAGGATTTATGTTGACACTGTCACAGGAGTGGGGTAGCTGTAGATGGTCATCTCATTTCTTGAGCTTACCACCTTCTCTGTGATGGCTACTCCTTTTCTGATTCACCCTTACTCTTGGGTATAGCGTTTGTAAGCCTGGATTGTGTGCCAGAACTTCTCTTCCAAGATGGCTCTGAAATCCAAACTTTGCCATCTGTCCCTGACACAGGACTGCTCTCTGCTCCATTCTTTTGCCCCTCAGATGTTTCTTTCAAATCAGTGGTTACTTCTATGATGAAATTGGCTGCATTGATGAAGAAATAAGTGAGCACTTATTCCACTGAGCCATCTCCCCAGCCTTGTCTAGTCATTCTTAATGGCAGGATTGTCCTGAAATCACTAGGTCAGCCATTGTCAGAAGCAGAATTCTATACATATTTTCTCTTTTCTCTTGTTTTTTTTTTGGTCTTTGAGACAGGATCTTTCTATGTAGTCCAGGGTTGCCTTGAACTCATGGCAATCTTCCTGCCTCAGACTCCAGAGTACTGGGATTACAGGTGTGCACCAACACACCTGGCTATACACATATTCTAATGAAAAAATTATTATATGTACATTCTCATCAATTGCTTTTCTCACTTATCCATATGTGAGCCATGAACATATTTAATAAACATGCCAAGATTAATTTACACCATAATTTTAACCTGCTACAGAGAATTCGTGCCATTCTGTGAGCATATCAAATTGTTAGTCAATTTATAATTAGATATTTCAACTGTTCCTAATTTTTCTCTTATAGCAGCAATATGACCTCATCTTATATATACATTCTTAAGTAATTATAATTATTCCCCAAGTATAATGTCATGAAATAAAAGCACAGTATCAAAAAGTGTGAATTCTCAAGGATTTTATTGTATTACTAAAAGTCTTGGGCCAGGGAGATAGCTCAGCAGCATAAGCACCTGCCTGGAAGCACAAGGTTCCAAGTTAAATCCCTAGTACCGGAAGGGGTTGGGGAGATAGTATTTAGTCACTTAAAATGTGAAAAGAAGGGGCCGAGGAGATGGCTCAGTGGAATCAGTGCTTCCCTGGCAAGCACAAGGGCCTGAGTTCAATCCCCAGTTCTGAAGAAAAAAAAAAAAAATCAGAGAATTACTTTTGGCTTCCGCAATAAAGCGAGATCTCCCCTTCCACAAAAAAAAAAAAAAAAAAAAAAAATGTGAAAAGAATGAAGATTCAACTAAAAGTCTCCCCAAGAAAATCCCACCAATTTACATTTCCATCAGTGGTATATAAGTGCCAGTTTTCTAAGCACTTTCTCAATAATAGAACTTTAATGTTTAAGCTTTCCTATATGTGACTTAATAAATCAACAAGGATTTCTAACTGATTCTTCTGTAGCCTCCTACTGACATCATTCTTGGGATCACAAGGAAGAGAGTCATTGTGTACTCTGGCCTTACAGGGCTCGTGATTTCTCACAGGTATTCCTGACACCCTTCCCTCATTGCATTCTCATTAGTCATGCACATGTTTTGGAGTTGACCTTTATCTTTAACTACAGCTATGCACTGTAGACTTATGTGTAGCCCTTGGTCGGTCCAGGATGGTTCCTGGTCTCTTTCTGTCTACTCTACATACTCTTACAGCACAGCATAGCTGTGCTTTCATTTTCTTCCTTTGTGTGCATCCATGAACTTATCAGTTTGAACTCTACTCAGTGTACTGAACACTCATTCAACTCACTGAGATAACTTACCTAGGTCAACACACTTTGCACCTATTTAGGTAAATAAAGCTACCTAGTGATGAGGCCCTACTTACTGGTGTTTTATGTATGGCCATTTGGATGATAGGGGAAGTGAAATCTAAAATATTTACTCTCTGGCCTTTTATGAAACAAGTTTGCCCATCCATGACCTGAAGCCCAGCTATCCCTGCAACTCTAAGATCCTTGACTTGGTGAAGATTTCCTCACTCACTGCTGGGTTAAACAGCTGCCTAAAACAGAATCCCCAGCTTGCCCATCCCAGGGGCCATTGGGCTCTGTCTGCATCACCTCGCTTAGGGTTTACCCCTCCTTCTCCCTAAGGAAATCATCCTCTCTCCCTGGATTCAAATCAGATGATTCTATCTTTCTGCTGTCACAGGCAAATCAGCACCCTCTCTGGAACTTTTGATCATCATGAGAGCCTTGAAGTTAACTCTGGGCTCCAGACCAGAAGGCAATGACATTGAAGCCAAAGGCTGACACAACCACCCTGTTCCCATATGGAAAGAGCCTATTTGATCAGCAAATGCAAAGCATAGATCAGCAAAGCATAGATCAGTGAGTCCAAAGTATGAGATCCACAAAGTTTTGATTAACTGTTTTTTAAAAAATTTATTTATTTATTACAGTGTCTCGCCACACATCACGGACCCTTTTTGCGGGGGAGGGGGCTCAGCTCAGCCCACCCTGGGGGAGGAGCTGGCACAGCATGTAGTGCTGGGGATCAAACCGCAGTCCCTGAGAGCTTGCCTAAACTTGCCAAAGCAGGCACTTTAGACCGCTGAGCTATCTTGCCAGACCTGATTAACTGTTTTGAATCCTAGCTCTAGTCATCAGAGAAGCTTCACTTCTTGGTATTTTAGTAAGGATTTTTAAATTAAATAATTAATTAATTATTTAATTACTAGTGGAACCAGGGATTGAACTCAGGCCCTTGTGCTTGCCAGGGAAGCACTTATTCCACTGAGCCATCTCCCCAGCCCCACTTGGCATTTTAATCTTCAAACTTCACTGCAGTTGACTTTAAAATACTATGTCTTCCAGCTATACCTAACAACAAATTATTGCTTCTCCTTAAGCTAGGGCTTTCCTGTTATACATCATACGAAACTAAAAGAGTCCAGAGAGCTGTAAAAACTGGGACCATGAACAGAAGGTCCTGGAGGAAAACCTTCACGTATGGTGGAGCAGAAGACAGTAAACGTGCTAGGAGCTGGCAATCTATCTACTAAGCGAACCTTCATGTGAAGCAGGCTTTTTTGTGCTGTAGGACCCAGATCGTGGATGGATTTTGGACATATGTTTTAAGGGTTTGTGTCTAGAGGTCCCCCCATAGCCTCAGGTGTTCCTGAAGTGGGGCTTTAAGGAGGTGATTGGACCATGGGGGTGCAATTGCTCATCAGTGGATTAATCCAATGATGAGTCTACAGGTAAATGTGATGTTGGGAGGTGAACCCTGGTTGGAGGAGGTGGTCTTGGTGGTCTTGAGGGGCATGACCTGAAGGGCCTCTCTCCTCCTCCCGTTGCGCCCTTCACTTGGGGCTTCCTGTCTACATAAGCACCTTTTCTTCTCCATTCTTCTGCATTGGAGCCAGGTGACAATGGACTGACATCACAAGCCTAAATGAACTTCAAGCTGTGCATGTTAGGCACTGTGTCTCAGGAATAAACTAAGTGACTACAACAAAATTTTTTTAAAATTTATTTATTTGTATTTTAACCCGAGAGTGAAAAACAGAAGCAAAAACAAAGAGAAAAAATGACATATAATATATATCAATTTGTTCTCTGTGGAAGCCTGAGAGAAAATTTTCTCTCCATATGACTCTCCTTAGGCACACTATACATCATCGATCGCACTCCTCTGTGGCCCCATAATCTCCTTGACCAGAAAATTTGGGGCACAACTGAGTTACACGATGTTACATTACAAATTGTCCTATGTCCTGAGTCTTCACTGACCTTGAAGGGCCAGAATGTTGGCTGACCTTGCAGCCTTTCTTTCTTTCTTTTTTTTTTTTTTAAATGTCTTTTTGAGACAGGGTCTCACTATGCAGTTCAGGATGGCCTTAAGTTCACTTTGTAGCTCAAGCTGGTCTTGAACTCACAACAATCCTCCTGCCTCAGCCTCCCAAGTGCTGGGATTACAGGCCTGTACCACTACGCCCAGCTCTTTTTCTTCAATTTTTTATCTACAAACTTAGGTTGTTAACCCTCCAGAAGAGAAGTTTATTATTACCCTGCAGCACATGCAGTTCAGTTCACCCACACTATTAGTCTAAATATCAGATATCATAGGCATAACATGGAACATGTATTTTCCATAAAATACTGATATATTACTCTCTAATTTTGTACAGAATATGAAGAAAAAAATAATAAAAATAGGAATGAACACTTACATATATTTACATAGATATTTAGAAATCCATCCATATACAGCATAGTAGCATTGTAGCAAGACTGTCTTGCGACATTTTTTTTTGTCTTATTTTTCATTTACTACCCTTTTAAAAAAGGGGCCGCATAGTACAACAAATTTGGGGGTCAGAGAAGTGGACTTATCATTGTGACTGTGCTGGGTCATATAGTAGAGACACCTTCGAAACTCATTCTCAGGAAGAGTTTGAAAAGGTTTGGAGTGCCCCCTGGAGAAGCAGACCTAGGATTTAGTAAACTGAGTGATTAGAGACTGAGGTCACAGCTCAGAAGACCAGAATGTGGGTGTGACTGCACACTGCAGGCCAGGCTCAGGGGCTTCTGTTAGGAACAAGAAGTCTATTGC
This sequence comes from Ctenomys sociabilis, assembly GCA_004027165.1. Taxonomy (NCBI): domain Eukaryota; kingdom Metazoa; phylum Chordata; class Mammalia; order Rodentia; family Ctenomyidae; genus Ctenomys; species Ctenomys sociabilis. Next base: position 106,144 of record PVKA01002961.1, on the reverse strand, counting down.
CAGTTGGATTCTAGTCCATGTGAGTATTCTCTGGCAGAAAATTGATCTACATTTTATCTATGTCCTAGGACTTTGCAGAAAATAGGATTAAGAGTAGTGGATTAGTTGTGATAGAGGAAATCTCAAGGCAGCCTGGTATTTGGGCTATGGCATGGCTATTGTTGGCATACTGAAAATCAGGAACAAAATGCCCATTTTAAAAAGCTTGAGGGGATGGGGAGATGGCTCGGTAGAATAAGCATTTGCCTGACAAGCGCAAGGGCCTGGGTTCAATCCCTAGTTCTGCCAATAAATAAATAAATAAATAATAAATAAAAGAAGCCAAGTATTTTGCAAAACAAGGGGAAGGATGCTTTGAGGGTATTTGAAGAACCAGTAAGGCTCCATTCTTTTTTTTTTTTTTTTTTTTTTTCTTTTTGTCTTTTTGAGACAGGGTCTTACTATGCAATTCAGGCTGGCTTTAAGCTCACTTTGTAGCTCAGGCTGGTCTCAAACTCACAACAATCCTCCTGTCTCAGCCTCCCAGTGCTGGGATTATAGGCCTGCACCACCACACTCGGCTCAAGGCCCCATTCTTTGCAGGCTCCAAATTGCAAAAGTAAAAGACTTTGTTTTGAGAAGACAGCCCAGGAGTACTTTTTAAGAAAGGCCTCTAGGAGATATGGCTTCAGCCATCCAAAAACTTGGAGTATTCTGCAGCCACTATTTAAGGAACTCTGGCTTCTGCTAGATTCTGGGGTCATCTATGCAGTGCTGGCTAAGCAGGCATGCAAAGTGCACATGCCATGGAGTCAGGCAGGTTTCCACCTAGATTTTATAAGGCTTTGGAAGCCAAGCAGTATACCCAAGAGGGCAATGCATGAAGATGTGAGAGTGGAGTCAAAAACGCATGAGCGATCCTAGCAAGCTGGAGAAATCAGAAATGCAGAGCACCTGAGGAAAGCTGGAAAGAGTAAGCGAAGCACCCCCAAGACAGAAGCCATGAGGACTGCAGCAAGCAGCAGTTCTGCAGGGGCGAGGCCACCCAAGCCATCTGGAGCTCATATCCCATTGCTACAGCCCATCCTGGGTACTGGGCATGGGAATTTGGGATTTAATGTTCACCCTGCAGAGTCCCATGATTTCTGTCGCACAGTCCTCCCTTTTTTGGATGGCAATGTTTATCCTTTGCCTGTGTAGGTTGGCAGGCTTCAACCTTCTTTTCGTTTATGCACAGCCTGCTAACTAGGAGTTCTCTTTGAGTCTCCTAGTTGAAAAGTTTCGACTTTTCAGCAGTACTAAAATTGTTAGTTTGTGGAGATTTCAGCCCACAATTGGCTGATTCCAAGACAGGATAGCCTGGCAACAGGGGCATCACAGAGGAGAAAGTTCAGGGCAAAGCAGGGCAGGCAGAAGGCAGCAGGTACAACAGCAGAAGCAGCAGTAGCAATAGTAGCAGCAGCCTGCCTTTCCCTTTTATCCTTTCCAGCCTACCCACCTTTAGGTGATCCACCATACCCAAGGGGTACCTTCCTTAATCTCAGCATAACACAATTAATCCCAGCATCACATCTTTAATCCTAGTATCACACACCCTAGATCCAGCCACCCTCTGAAAAGCCCCTCCCATATGGTTATGTGAGTCATGGGTGAAAATGTTACAGCTTATATCTAGATGTCCTCCCCAAATCCCCATGAGTTCATAGATGGGGCTTTGGGAAGTTAACTGGATCACAGGGGCATGATACTTAGTGGATCAGTCCACTGATGAGTGTTCATCTACATAGGACATTGGCAGGTGGAGCATGGTTGGAAGACGTAGGTCACTGCAGTGTGGCCTGCTCCTCCTTTCACCTTCTCCATTCCCTTTCTGCCTTGAGGAGATCTCCTCCACCATGTGCCTCTGCCATGCCACACTGCCTTGGAGCCAGCTGGCTGTGAACTGAAACACAAGCTTAGATAAACCTTTCCTCCTTTAAGCTGTGGGTGTTGAGCATTGTGTCTCAGAAACGAAGAAAGTGGCTAAGGCAACATGGTAGGGATTTTACAGCAGCATTTTTTCACCCACACAATGAAACAGTGCTTGTGAGGCACACTGATCCAAACAAGTGAGGGTGCTCCCAGCCAGATGAAGGTGCTCCCTACAAGAAGCAATTGACCTGTGGTTGCACAATCTCAGGCACTACCTGGAATTAAGGGTGTGGTCATTTACCTAGGTCACAGCCTAACACTGGAGAAGCTGAAAGGCCAGGCCAAGTGTGCTAGTTACTTTTGGTAAGTTGCAGGAAGAAATAGACTTAAGACAAGTTGGCCTATCAGGAAGCCAAGCAGTCTTGGATGAAAGCCATGCAGTTTTGCCATGGGAAGTGGCAACAAGTCAGAGATACAGGAAAGGAGCCTGGGAAAGAAGTCTGAGCCCATCCATGCTAGTAGGCTGGGTGTTTAGTGTTTGTAGTTGCATACAGCCTGTCCTTAGAAGGGCCCTATGTGTGGCTTACTACTCTGATCTTGCTGTTAATACCTTTTGCCACAAGACTTGGAAAATTATGGAGCCATTCCTCTCAGAGAAGACAGAAAGCAAAGTGACCCCAGTCTGCAAGGCTGTTTAGAATGCTCCAGGCTTCTTCCTCCTCCTGTTGAGCCAGGTCATGATTTCTCCCCTTTGCCAGGGATCAGATCAGCACTGCCTGTCCATGCAATCCATTGATTCAGTCAGATTATAGGAAAGAATAGGACTTTTTTTTTTTTTTTTTAATACCCTACACTCACAAGTTAAGGGGGGAATGTTTATTTCAGCTCACAGTTTGTAGAGGTTTCCATCCATAGCTTGCTGGCTCCCAGGCAGGGAGGCCTGGCAGAGGGGCACTGCAGAGGAAACGTCCATGGCATGGCAGGCAGGAGGCAGCAAGCAGCAAGGGTGGGCAGCAAGCCCACCTTTCCCTTTTATCCCATCCAGTCAATATGCTTGTTTGGGTGGTGCCACCCATACACAGGGTTGGACTTCTGTCTTTAGGAAATCTATTCAGCCTACCAGAACTATGCTACTTCCAATAAAGGGACTAATTTAGTACTCTACACCCTTAATCCCAGTATCACACATCCTAGACCCAGTCAGCCCAGAAAAGCTCGACTTGTGAGTGCATGAGGCTTCGGGAGGACATCCAGACACATCTAGCTACAGAGGTGAGGGATGAACATTGATGATAAAGTATAAACTGAAGTTACCTTTGCTGATAGGCTTGATTTCTGACCAGTTCCCACAGGGACTGTGTCACCAGTGGAGCCACATGGCTATTTAATACCTTAAAACATTCATTCCCATGCTCTACTCCAAGGTGCCCTTGGGTGTTGCATAGAATTCGGGGGTAGCACAAGGTGTTTCCCATTTTCTAGAGAACACAGCCAGGCTAAACATCTGCCAGACACCACATTTACAGGCATCTCAGTTTCAACATTAGGAAGTGAATGATGTCATGGGATAACCTTTGGATGATGATGTCATATTATTGCAAAGTTGTGGCTATGTTCTTGGCAGTTGCTATCACACACACACACACACACACACACACACACACACACACAGCAGTGTGGAACAAGAAACGAAGGTGATGGTGTCCATACTGGTTCTGACACTGGGAAGTCATGCAGTGTTGAGCAGAGTCATGTGTCCCGTTGGTCCTTGTGATGATTTAGGAATAAAATTAAAATATTACTTTTAAATTTACAGTATTATTGCTTCAAGAGACTTCTACGTTGTTCAGACAGAAATATGTGTTAAATTATTTATATCCATCTTCTTGTTAGGTACTTCTCTAGGCCAGGAAATGCTATGCAAAAATCATTGAAGCATGAAGGAGTGTGGTGATGGGGAAAATCTGGACCTCGGTATTACACTAATCTCAAAGACTCCAAATTCTCACCACTACGAGGTGGGCTAGGAAGGGCCTTCATACACCATGGTGCTCTCCAAAGTGGCAGTGAAGGACCACAGACAAGGTAGAGCATGTTGAAGCACAGAGTGGAGCGCAACCCTAAAGGGTGTCGCAGGCACTCCCCACCCTCCTTTTCAGAAGGCGTAGGTGGATTATGGGCTGACAGTGACAGCTGTCATTTCTCTTTCTTCTCCTTCCAAATGAGCCCTCTTAGGGCATTATCAAACTTGTTCCTTCTCCATGATGTGTTAAACACCTGAGAGAGATTGAATAGTCCATTGTCCACTTTGCTACAGATTGGTAGCCTGTGAAAAGCCCCACCTGGAGCTGATGAAGGAAATAGTGAACTAAGTGAAAGGCACTAAAGTTTGATTTGCATTGGGAAAGAGGCAAGGAAATGAAAGATTATATATGGGCTGGTTGTGTTATGCCAGAGATATAGGTATGCCCATGAAACCATACATGTAAAAAAGTAGTGTGTGCATGTTCATGCATATGGGTATGTGTGTATGTAAACACATGTCCTGGTAGGTGTATCAGAGTTTACTATATATTTCAAGAGAAATCATCTATCTATCTAACTACCTATCTGTCCATCTGTCCATCCATCCATCCATCTATCTGGGTTTTATTTACACTGGCTGCCTGTGGAATCAGGAGTAGAAGGATGGAATATGGTCATCTACAGACAGGAAGGGCTGGAGGATCCAGCTGAATAGTGAAAGCCTGAACTTCTCTGCAGAGTCCGGTGCAAGTCCATGTAGGAAGTCCAAAGGGTCTGCACTGGAAGGCTGAAGAGTCCATGCTGGAAGGAACTGGAAATAGATGTCCAAAGGCAATGGTGAAGGGAGCGCCTCCTCCAAGTAAAGGGGAAGACTTCTTTCCCTTTTTATTCTGCTCAGACCACAAGCCAGTGCCACTCACGTCCGAGGCAGGTCTTCCTTCCTGTTTGTGACCTACATGCCACTTATCTACAGACATGTCCAGAGCTCTACCAATCTGCTAGGCGTTCCTACTCAAGTCAACTCAGCACAATTACCAATCATAGCTGCCAAGGGTTAGGGCCTATCAAACCAGGAATTTTCTTCCATTCAGAAACTGTTCCGTCTAGGGTTCTTTCCAGACATTTAGACTGGACTCTTCAGGTACTGCCTCCTTGCCCTCTGGTCATCAAAATGATCAGAATGACCTTCGCTAGATTTGGAATATGGACACTGGGAAGGTTAAGTCACACTCTTCTCTGGCATTACAGGGACCCCAGAGTGGCTCTTGATAGCATACAAAGGACCAAGGAGAGGACACCATGCACAGGGAGAGAAGACAAGTGAGAGATGGTCCTGATTTTACCCTTGAGCCCTGTCCTCTTGGGTTTACCTAGCCTTGATTTAGCTAAGCCTGGATTTCTATTACTGAGCTAAAATTTCCCTTTGGTGCTCATGGAGGTTTGAGCTAGGTTTTTGTCATGTGTTATTCAAAAGTTCTAATACTATCTCTAGTTTAGGTTCTTTAGAAAACCAAATAAAAATGGGCTACAAAGTCAAGGTGCAAGATGACACACCTGTCTTGTGCAGTTGAAGCTTAGGAGGTGATTTAAAGTTAGGCTTCCCACAAGGAATCCAAGCTAACTTAAGCCCTGTGCAGTCTGGAGGCAGCGTCTGTAACTCCCAGGCACATTACACCTTTGTGTGTTATACAATATTCCACAATTCCCTGGATCTGCTTGAAGTGAAAATTAAAATCATTTTCTACCATTTGTCTTCCTTGTCAGAAGAGAGGGCCAAGAGCTTTTAAGAAGCAGTGCAGCAGTTCTGATGCTCTGGGCTGGATGACATCACTTTCCTGGGGCTGATTTCGTTTGTGCCCTTTCTGGATATATGTCTGAAAGCAAACACAGCTTTGGCAGGGAGGGAAATAGACACACACAGGACCTGATGAGGAGTGTATACTGAAACCTTTACAGACTGGTCAGCAGGGCTGAGTGGCCGCTGTTCAGAGAGCACTGAGCCCTAAAAACTGGTTCCTGGCCAAGCAGCTTGCTCCAGTGAGCTCTTCTGAACAGTGTGATGCCCGCAACCATCACAGGGGGTGTGAAGCTCCAAGTCCTTGGCTTCAACGAGGCTTAGCCCCCAACTCTTCAGTAAATTGCTCTTTTGAGTGTTGTGAGATAGAAAAAGGCAGTGGGAAGAACACTTATTCAAATAAATTTTGCCTAAAGGGATGGTTATAGGCACTCAGAATCTCCTAAACTCATTTATGGCTCATTTGGCCGTGTATTTCTGGCTATTTCCCCTCTTGAATTTTGTCCTCTGCTTCTGTTCCCAGTTGCTCTGGGATGGGAGGTCTGTGATCTGGTTTCTGTGGGAGATTAAGGTCGAGGGACCATGCCCAAGGAACTGTGGAGCCTTACCTGTCTGCAGATGTGCGAGATGTGGTTGTGGATAGGCCCACAGCCTGGCTCAGCTCACTGTGCTGGGGACTGCCCAGGAACTGAGAGTGAGAGGCTGTTAGGAGCTGTGTTCCCCTGAAACCCACGTGTTGAAATCCTAACCCCCCCTTCTTCAGAATGTGATTGTACAGTATTTGGAGACAGGATCTTTAAAGAAGGAAGTAAAGATGAGGTAATTCAGTTGGACTGGTGTCCTTTTAAAATGGAGTAATCAGGACACAGGCAGAGGAAAGGTCATTCGAAGAACACAAGACAGCCACTTGCAAGCCTCTGAAGTCAACCCCACTGCCACCCTGACCTCAGACTCACAGCCTCAGGAGCTGTGAGGAAATGAACTTCTGTGGCTTATGCACCTGGGCTCTGCTCCCCTTACGGAAGCCTTAGCAGACTAAAGCAGGGGCCACCACACGCTGATTTACTGAGATGTCCTGCAGCCTCCCTCTGGGCTCTGCACCCCCAGGATGAAATTCCCTCACACAGCTGGCATGTTCTCCCTGGGCTTTTGCATACTTTGCTTCCTGTCATGTTATCCAGTGATGAAGACACGCACTTCTTTATACTGACGTTAATCATTTGTCTTCACCTACAAAACATGTAGAAATTTGTCAAGCCTCTGTTAGTTACTTATCCAAGTCACTCATATTTTTCTCTTTAAAGTTCACCATGTGAGTCCCTTTTTTTAATCTGAGAATTTAAATTGCTAATGTGCTGCTTGTCTAGCTGTTCTTTGGAAAGTGGCATTTAGGGGGTATTTATCATTTCAATTCAGAAAAGGAAGCAGAGGGATTGTTGAGTTCTTGTTTTTCTGCTGCATTATTTCAAGTCAGTATAGGAGAGGACTGGCTTATAGGACATCAATACACTGGTGCTCTGAATTGGGTGGGACAGGGCTATGGAAATGTCCTTTATGGTCCAGAATATGTCAGGGTGGAACTCACTGCCCAATTTATGCTCTTAAATACATACAAAAGACAAAGAGAGCCAGGGGATGAGAATAAATCAATGGATTAGTATCTCCATGGAGATTACAAAAATGTATACTTTTTTAGGGAGACCTTCAAACATCCTTCCTTCTGGAATAATGGCATTGTATATTTTGTGGTATTTACATACAACATGTTGGGGATGGAGGTAAAGTGACAAGAGGAGGTAGATTCAAAGGCAATTGTTTTCTTCCCCTGGTGACAGTGACAGCTAATGTCACTCTAAGCTTAACCAGTTACGGTACTGTACAGTTCCCCTGTTAGGATTTGGGGAGGTCAGGTCTCTAGGATTGGATAAAGAGGTACTGAAGGATGCCCTACAAGGCTGACCTGTAGTTGACTTTCAAAAAAGGTGCAAGTGAATGCAATGCAATGCGGTGAGCAACTGGGCAGGACCTGATCCTCAACTCAGACCTGCTGCCCAGGGAATGCTGAGTAATCCCTCATAACATCTAATGGATCCATAATCTGTGTGGCTGCTGCTTCTTCCCTCTTCCAATGAGAACAGAGTTCAGCAGTATAAATATGGTCAAAGGGGGAAGTGAAGTTTGGTAGTAGGAAGGGCTGGACAGAGAAATGCATAATCTAATGAATGCAAATCTGAGTCCAGATAAGTAGTACTGTGGTATTTGTTCATGTTCTTAGCCTTCCTAGCCTTGGGCTGCAAAATAAGATGCTGATTATTTTACAGAATTAATTATGCACCCTATATCCTGCTCTTTTGCTGGAAATTAAGCCTACTGCTAAGTGATTTCCTGTGGCACTGTCTCAGAGCAGCGCCCAAATTTTCAGCTGGTCGTAGCTTACAGTGCTGACTTTGACCTTGAGGAGAGGGCTTCCTAGCCAGGTAGTCTCCTCTGGCTCTGGTTGGTAGCGGGGTTGGAGAGATCACCTTAATTACACGGACAGCCACTGTTAAATCTGGCATACACACATCTAGCCTTTTCTGATTACATGTAGTAACAGATGTATCTTCATGTATATGAAGTACAGTGGCTAGAAATCAGAATACTATGTGTTATTTCCTATTCTGCATTTTCCTAGCAGTATGCATAGAAAATATTTCTCTGCATTGCTAAACATGAACTGTCAAGGGCTCGAGCAACATCCCTAGTCATTTTAAAAGTTATTTTTATGGACCTAGGGTTTCAATAATTTTCCAGGCGGGCCTTAAACTTGCAATCTTTTTGCCTCAGCTTCCTGAGTAGCTGGGATTACAGGATATACCACAGTCAGACGAAATACAACATTCTCGCTTTAAGGGATTACTATTGTTCACTTTGACTTTTGCACTTCCTTGTTCGCTCACCATTGTATTACTTCATTACATTTTCATACACATTCTTACATGTTTCCTGCTTCTTTCTTTAGGGTGTTACTTTGGGTTCAATTCAGGGTTCTAGAGTATGAACACTGGCCAGGCATGGTGACACCTGCCCATAATCCAAGCACTTGAGAGGCCGACGCTGGCGAATGGACAAGAGTTCCAGCCAGGGCAGGTTACATAATGAGTTTAAGTCCAGTCTGAATTACAAAGACAGGCCTTGTCTCAAACAACAACAACAACAACAACAAAAGAGTATGAACATTCTAAAGAAGCATCTTCGTGTTGTGCCTCTTGCATTCTTTTTCAGGGTTACAAAATTTAAGGTTATAAACTTCTGGGTATTAGGATTCAGGATTTTAATCTATCACTTTTTTTTTTTTTTGCAGAACTGGGGATTGAACTCAGGCCCTTGTGCTTGCAAGGGAAGCGCTTATTCCACTGAGCCATCTCCCTGGCCCCTTCTATCACTTTTTTTCATTCATAGTTCTACTAGGGGTGGCAGCATCTAAGTGGCCAGTGGCAACTTTGAACATATTTCAAGGTAACTGGAAGACTCAGGCAAAACTGTGCACGCGTTCAAAAGCAGGGATTCAGTTTTAGCATCTTGCTCCCGTGGAACCCACAGCAACCAAAGGAACTGAGGTTCTTGGAACACTATAAAACCTCGAAGACTAACACTCCTTACCTGGTGCAGGACTCTGAGTCTTCTCCAACAGTCTGAACAAGTGGGGACTCATTTTGTGCGCTTAACCTCGCAAGACCATGGAGCCGTATGGGCATTACAGTGTGAGCAGCGCCGCTCTCAACTTGTATTTGCTACTTGCTATTTGCTCTTGTAAATAAAATACTTTTGGGGGTAAAAGGGACTTGCCCCTGTCCCCTTTCCTAGGTCGGCGGGAAGGAGATGGCAAAACAGGAGGCAAGCTGGGTTCAGGGATCGCTCGGGGCTTGGGGAGACGCTGGTAAGAGGGAGGGAACTGGAGCCGAAGTCTAGACTTAGCTTCCTTCCATTGTCTGTTCTTCCTCTGGCCGCTCCGCACCCCACTTTCCCCTTCTCACGGAGGGGGAGTCCCGCCTGGGGCAGCGAAGTTTCCAGCGCCCGGCAGCCCGAGCCAGGCTGTTTACAGAAACCAGCGCCCAGGACAGGACCTCGGTTTCCTCTTCGGGCTCCTAGGAAACTTCACCTAGACCCCAAAGAAGCTCCGCCCCGGTCTTTCGGCACAGGCCAGAGGCCCGAGGCCGGCGTGTCCCCCTACGATCCCCCAAGACTCTGAGCCCGCCTAGAGCCTAGGGTTCCCGGGGCCAGGGAGGCGCCGGTAGTGTAGAAGCTGGCCGGCGACCCTGCCCCTCCGCGGATCCGGGCCCCCGCGCAGCCGCCGAGGTCCCCCTCCCCCACCCCTCCCCCCGCGCCCCGCCCGCGCGCCCGGCGGCGGCTGCGGCCTAGGGCAGCCGCCGGCCTCCTCGCCGCCCGCTCCCTCCCTCCCTCCTGCCTCCCTCCCTCCCTCGCGCTCCCCCCGGCTCCGGAAGCGCGGGGCGGGGTCCCCGGCCGGGCCGCGGGGGCGGGGGCGGGCGCGGGGGCCGGGCCGGGGCGGGGCGCTCGCGGGCTCGGCCGGCTGCGCGCGCCCACTCAGCTCCGGCGGCCCAGCGCGCGGGCCCAGGCCCTGTCCGGCTCCGCGACTGCGCCGGCGGCTCCGCGCTCAGGCCGCAGCCTCGCCCGCCCCGGCGCCGCGCATGGGGACGCGGCCCGCCGCGCGCTGAGCCCCGCGGCCCGCTCGCCGCCCGTCCCGGCCGGGAAGCGCCGTGCGGCGCCATGGCGCACTCCCCGGTGCAGTCGGGCCTGCCGGGCATGCAGGTAGGCGGGGGCGGAAGCGGCGGCGCGGCGCGGACACGGCGACCCCCGCCCTTCCGGGGTCGCGGCCTGCTCGGCTCGGCTTGGCCTCGGGCGCTGGGGGGCCGGGCGCGGGGCGGCCGCAGGCCGGCGTCGGCCCGCCCGGGGACGGGGGTGGGGCACGCCCTTGGCGGCCCCGCGCTCGCCGCCTCCGGCCCGCGCCCGGAGCCCCCCGCGGGGCGCAGGCGGCAGCGTCCGGGGCCGGGGCGGCGCGGGCGCGGTGGCCGCCAGTCCGCCGGAGTACTCGGGCTCTCGTTACTGTGGCGCGGGGCCGCGGGGAACCTGCGAGCCCTTAAGATTCCTGGAAGGGGGCCCCGGCGGCCCGTGGCCCGCGCGCGCAGGCCCATCCGGCCGCTCCGGGGACCCTGGACTCCCACTTGGAGGCCGGTGGCATTTTTGCCTCCAGATCTCTCCGTCGATACTTGGCGGCATCTTGGCCTACCAATGTCTTGCTCGGAGGATGACGGGAGTTGACTCAAATTTATGTGAATGCATTAAAGTTTTTCTCCATTGGGGACAGTTTGTGGTCCTTTGAAAAATAAAACCACCTTCCCTGGCTAACTTGTAATGTTTGTAAACATACATGGTGGCCACACAGTTGGGGCTAAAATTGCACGATGCAGTTAGGATCTGCTACTGAAGTTTTGGTCTTAGCAGGGTAGCTAAGCCAATGAACAGAAGAGCTTTTAAGAAAACAACCCCGAATATCCAAGTGGATTATTTGTTATTTTCTAGGTAGCAACAGGCTCATGCGTCTGTCTCCAGGGCTAAGGAGTACAGTGCCCAGACCGTGGGTTTCGAAGCTTTTTTTTTTTTTTTTAAACCATAAAAAGAAAACGATTTCATTGGCCAGTTTTGAACTGTACAAAAATAGGAACTCAAAAGTTCCTTAATAGCAGTTAGAAATTAGCCCAAGGGTTTTTAAAAGGCATAATAAAATTAGTAGCAAGAGAGTGAATGGGAAGATACTTGAAAAAAAATGTAGCTGTTTAATTTGAACTGCATTTGAAAAGCTTTATATTTAACGTGCATTTAAAAACTTCACAGTTTCTACAGGCCACCAGGTACAAAATGTGGGCTCCTGGTATATCGGAGCTCTTCCTTTGGTTTCCTTGCTTTCCTTCAGGAAGCAGGGTGGAAAAGAATTTCTGACCAATAGAGCAAGAAGGACCTTTAGTAATGTTAAAAAAAAGTTATTTCCTGTCGCTGTGTCCCCCCCCCCCATCTGTCTTTTAGTTCCGGCTCGCCTTGAACTCTCAGCATTCCTTCTACTTCAGCCTCACCAGTGCTGGGATTATGATGTTTATAACCTGTTAATTAGGTTGTATGTAATCCAGTGCCCAGGTTCAATGAGGTGCTGGGCCTTTGTAGAGTATTTGAAAAGGTGTTTTGAGCCCCTCTGGCAAATGCTGTGAGGACTGTAGCAGATGGTCACCAGGTGGTAGCTGGTGCCCCCCCTTCCCCTTGAGCCAAAATTCTTAAGTGTTAAGTAAAAATAGATAAATTTTCTTCAGTAACTTTGCTCTCGAAAAAAGTGTTTTTCCTAGGTGATTATTACCAGCAGGCAGGCTGTTTTTATTTTGCTTTCTCAGCCAAAAGATTATAATTTTTTTCCCCTCTGGATAAGACCAGTTTTTCAGCTGTTACAGAGGTGCCAACATGGGGGTCCTGTACTTCCCTACACATCCCTGCGGTGTAAGTTTTTGATGTGCCATTAGGGGAGGAAATGTCCTTTTCCCTCCCTTCCCCCAGAAAAGAGAAACAAGCACATTTATTTTGAATTTGGAATTAGCAGCAGCTGCTGCCCTGGGAGAGTTTCCTGGGAGCTACTGCTTAGAATTCAGTGAAAGACACACCTGGCCTTGAGCACTGGCCACGGGAACCAAAGTGGGGCCTGCTGCCCCTTACCTTGGATGGTCTCATGGTCCTTGGGTCATCCTTTCTTGACCAGGATTTACAAAGAGCTGCCTTAAAAAAGTAAGAAAGACAATGAATTCAGGAGGTCTAGCCATGCATGACTACAAAATCTGAATGAAGGAACATTTTGTTATAAAGGCCATTTTTCCGTGTCTTGTAAGCTATTTGTGCCACTTGAAGCATAGATCTTATGTATGCTGATTTTTTTTTTTTTTTTTTTTTTTAAAGCGTTAGGAACCAATGGAAACTAGCAGAACAGACGAAGTTAGTGTATTGCATGGGATTGGATATCAGGTCTTTCCTGCCTTGAAGAGCATACTCCTATTCGCTACAGTGTACTGTTTTCCATTGTTCCTTTTGCAGATATTACAGTTGATTTCATTCTAGATTGTATTTGCTAAAGAAATTTGAATTACAAGATCGACACTTTATTCCATAGCTGGTCGTTACTACGTACCCATGTGATGGTTTGGATGATTGGTGTGTATCCGAATGAGTTCCTATTTTTACAATAAAGGGAGGTCCATGGGACCTTTTCTTTTTTTATGCCTCCTCTCCCCCAGTTTTATACCAAAGAGGGAGAAAAATAGAAATTATGAGCTGAGTCTAGTAAGTAAATAAAAATGGAGAAATTCAGCTGATTTGTGTATAAGTATTCAATTCAGGTCAAAAGGAAAGGAAAAGCAGGAGAGCCCATCAGCTTTGAGTGCGCATGAATTGTGATGTAAAAGGAATTAGATGTTGGTTTAAAAATTTCCATAGTAGAATTTTACCAGAGATCTTTGAAATTCTCAGGACTGTGAGCCCTGTAAGAAAATTTACATCAAGGCCTGAAACAAAAGTTTTAGAAGACAGTCCTGACCCTTAGTACTTGGGGTGTATTGTTATGATGTATTTTATTTAAAAGAGGAGCCAGCTCTAGCGTTGACTTGATTTCACAGCCCACTGGTTCATGATCCCCAGTGTAAAAATTAAGTACTAGATTAGATGAGGCACAAGTGTAGCAGGCCTGAGCACATTCAGCATATTTTGAGGCTTTACATTTAAGCCGTAAGTGTAAGTACAGCGTGAGGAATAGCTGAAAACCTTGAAGAGTCAACTTTCTGACTTCCGCCAGTCTCCTGCCTTCCCCAGCCCCTTTCCTGGCATCTGGGAGAAGTGGACCTTTCCCTTGGCCTCCGCCCTGGTAAGAGCAGGGTGCTTACTGCAGAGTACAAGGCTGGGAGAGGCAGGCCGGAGAGCAGCTGCATTTAATTGTGGCTTAGCTGTTGTACGGAATTTTCTTTGTGCATCACGTTTCCAGTTTCCTTTCTTCTGCTTTCTTGCAAGATATCTGCCCGCATTTACCTTATTGCCATAGGTGCCCCACAGGGTCCTCAAGTGTGGAATCAGCAGAGCAGTGAGACTGATGCTTTGCCTGCAGCTCGGGTTTGAGGCTGAAGTGTAGAAGGAAGTCTAGCCTCCTGTCAGTGTTTGTGATGCACAGTGTTACCATTCTTCCTACGGCGCTGGTCCACGTGCATAACACATCTGAATTCCTGTTTTCATCCCTTTCCCTCTATCTTTTGATTCTCTTCCTTTTTTTTTTCTTCCACTTTGCAGTACATAATGTTTATATTTCTGTGGAATACTGGTACATGTATTTGACACATCTTAATTTTTTTTAATCTCCTGTCTGATGATAGGTTCTGGCCCTGCTATGAATTGCTGAATTATTGTGGTGGTCATCTAATGTTGCTGAAGCTCTAAAGACAGCAGCTTATCCTCCCAATGACCATTTCCTCCTCCTTCTCCAGCCCTATACAATTCCTCTCACCTGTGGTGCACATACCTTGAAATTGGCCATTATACTCCACCTCTAGCAAAGTTTTGTATATGGAAGTCAACATTCTTTGTCTCAGGTCAGAGAATCCCTCATTTCCCTGGGATTCTCTCCATGTCTTTAGAGTCAATAAAGGCCTCTTTTACCTTTTCTGTTTACTGTGCCACTGAGAAACCTAAACATGGTCTCTTCTTTCCCTCCTGCATCTCTTGATTCATTTTCCCTCTGAGAATGATCTAGCTCTCTACTTCCTATACTATGTCCCTTATTTGTTCTTTATGCCTTGGTGCTCATGTAAGAGAAATCACGTGATTGATGTATTTCACTTAACATGGTCTTCAGGATGCAGCCATTTTCCTACAAGTGATTCCAGTTTGTTATTCTTCATGACAGAGTAGTACTCCGTTGTGCATTTTCTTGATCCAGCTGGTGAACATCCAGCCCTCTAGGAGTTCTAGTGTTTTACAGGAAGACTCCAGCAAGTACAGGCTGCAGGGGATGCCCCTGAAGACCTAATTGTCTCTCCCTGACCTGGAGAGGTCAGTGGGGCAAGGGGAAGGTCCAGGTGGCTATAGGAGCTGATCCCAGGCAAGTAGTTGGCCAGCATGAGGTTGCTTTGGAGGGCTGGGCTGCAGCCTAGAGCACAGGCTTCAGGGTTGGGGAGACAGGCCCAGTTTTGTGCAAATGAGTGGTGGTCTTCGCAACTGCAGCTCTCCCAGGTACAGGTGGTGGAGAAAGTGGGCAGAGGTGGATTCTTGATTTCTTCCAACTTCCCCTCTTAGAAGATATTGGGGCACCTGAGGCAAGAAAACACCTGGAGTAGGGGCAAGGTAGGGAGTTCAGGTGTCCCGGGACATCCAGGGTGGACTTGTCAGAGGGGTCATGCAGACTTTGGCAGTGTCAGCCCAGTGAACAGTTTCTTGGGGTCTTTCGTACTCCTGCCTCCCTGTTGCTTTACAGCCGGAACTGCTGCCTGGGCTGCCAAAGAGCAGAAAGAGGAATAAAGTCATGCTTCCCCGAGACTGATAAGTTTTTTATTTTTATTTTTTGACACTGGATGTGGTGATATGCGCCCAGATTCCCAGCTCTTGGGAGGCTGTAAACAGGCGGATCACTACGAGTCTGATCAAATTATTTTTTTCTATTAATTTTATTGAGAAAGAAGTAGCAATGAGACAGTTTCAAAACAGGTTAATAGAACAGTTCCTACAGTTCCCTTTTAGGGAAGGGTCCACAGAGTGTTCAGGGTCTCACCACTAGATTGGACACAAAACAAAAGGGGATATAAATGAAGGACCATTTTGTAGTGAAAAAAAAATACATACCTGTACATACATAGTAGCATAGATGTACAGCTACTTTCTCTTAGTTCAATGAGAAGTTTTGAACTAATAGTGTTTAGACAAGATATTGTGTCTACATCTTGTCCTATGAATACTACAAAGACAACACTATGCAATGTATGAATTATTGTAACTGTTCTACTAACCTGTTTTGGAACTATCTCATTGCTACTTTCTCAATAAAATTAATATTAGAAAAATAGATTGACTCATAGTGATCTGCCTATTTACAGCTTATCAAGAGCTGGGATTCCAGGCGCATGCCACCAAGCCCAGTTTCAGTTGCCATCTCAGTGCGCCCTAGGGGTGGGGCCAGTACTGCAGGCCCGGGGAACCCCTGGCCTCTGAATCTGCTTGCAGGGGCTTTCATCTGCTGAGCTATTTGGCCAGCCCATACTTTCTTTTTTTAAAAAATTTTTATGTCAATGCTTCATGCTCCCTTTTTCCCTTGCAAAATGTAGTAATGGTAAGATAAAGTAGTTTGGCTTCAGAGTTTTTTCTTCCCCTCTTCTAGTAGGGTGGGCCTAAGAAGATTTAAAAAATTAAATAGCTTTGGAGGACTCTGGGACATTTAGATTCTAATCCCAATCAGAATGTTCTTAATAGCATTTCATGTGGCACCTAGTGACCCTGAGTGACGTGGCTTAATGAGACTTTGTAGGTCACAGTTCCTGGTATAGGAGCTGTTGGGTGGCAGCTGGCCTGGTGGCTGTCTGGTGCTCTTGGCTGGTTTTGGTGTTCTACTTGGAGCCAAGCTGTCTGTTCTGGTGCTGGTTGACCAGGCTCTTCTGTCTGGCCCTGGGTATAGGAATTAGGATGGCGGGACCTGCCTTGGTCACAGTGTTGTGACACACCCTCCATACCAGGATGGGGGAGTCTAATGGTCTCTATTTGGGTGATTTTCCCTATGATTCATTTGTCTGCTTGGAAACATACCTGCAGGAAGTGGGCCCCACCCCACCCTCCCTGCCTTTTTGTGTGCCCTAGCTGGAGTGATTATCGCTAATGGAATCTTGTGGCTGGAGGGCATGCAGGAAATAGAGGCAGGCCACACTCTTATCCCTCTGCCCTGCCTGGAAGTAGCCACTGTCCTCTCAAGGGACTGTAGTAGTCACTTTGCATAAAATGTTTTTTTGTCAGCAAATTTAGTAGACATCTCAGTGTCACATGCATTGGGAAAAAGAAAAATGTGGCCCTCAGGACATCTGACTCCTTGGAATGAACTTGAGTTCTCCAATCCTAAATCCCTTCTTGGTTTAGAGTAGGGGAGATCAAATCATAAGTGCCTCTTGTTTGGTACAGAGTAGTGTTTCTTATCTCAGGTTTTGCTGATTACTAAGGCACCAGTGTAGACCCAGAGACCTTCCTTTCTGCTTTCTTGTTTTTGTTTTCCTCTTAAGACTTAAGGCCAGCCATTGTAGTTCAGGCTGGCCTTGAACTCACTGTGCAGCCCAGGGTGACCCTCTTGCTTTAGCTTCCCTAATGCTGGGATTCCAGGCATGCACCAACTTGTCTGGTTTCTTTCTACTTTCTTGAAGGGTTTTTGTCACCTAAAGCAGCTTTTCTGTTGCATACCTTATTGGTAGCCCATGAAATAAAAGGTGGGAATATTTTAAATATTATGTGACTGCTTAGCAACTGGGGTTTAAGCCAACTGCCTATTTTAAAGAATTTTAGGCCCTAAAATTTGAGAGGATCACTGTTAGTCATATGCTTTATTTTCAACTTGGGCTTTAGGTTTTTTTTAACTTGAAAAATTCTGGGGAGAACACCCCCCCTCCCCCAGACAGGAGCTTTCTTTCTCTCAGTAAGTGTATTTTGCTCATAAAAAAAAAAAAAAAAGAAAGAAAAAAATTCTGTGGGTGGGTTGAGTGAAGTTTGTGGGGAAAGGTAGCAGCCTGTCCCCTTCATCCCATCCCCTTAGTACCACGGCGGCTCCTTGGATCTCTCCTGACTTTGGTCCATATTCCTTTGCTGATTGTAAAAGTATTTAAAAACCGCAGCACATTTTCCAGTGTCTGGACCTGTGTGTAGACTTGGTGTGCACAGGTGAGGGTTTGAGTCTTCTCTTGACCTGTGCAGGTGCCCACTGCCTGGGGGAGTCGTTAGCCAGGTTCCAGGGCAGAACCCTTGGCTTTGGGGGTCTCGACAAACAGGCATGGTCCCTGTCTTCAAATGGCAATCGAGGAAAGGCAGGAAGAGAATTCAATCAGCTCAGCCATGCTAGGACGCCAGGATGAAGAGGTTCAAGTCTGGCTTTGAGGGCTGGCAGGAACTTTGGAGGTCTGTAGAAACGCTGAGTAAGGACAGGGGCTGGTGTTCCTGTAGCTGGCCAGGAAGGGATGCTGGCTTGCTGTGGTCTGGTTGATGACTGTGTGGGACTGGTTCTGCCTGGTGACTCAGGAGAAGGCCGAAGGGCTTGAGATGATGATAATGATGTGTGTGTGGAGGGGGAGGTAGGTAGGTGTAGGGGGTGACCTCATCCAAGGGGACCTAATCCTGTGTGCAGTGGATCCAGGCAGCTGCAGGTTCAGGGTAGCAACTGGGGACCTGGCTGCTGCCTCAGCAGGGCATCTCAAGTGGGAGGCTGTTGAAGCTTGCATTTGGCACTTGCACAAGTCCTGGAAATTGCCGTAGGTGTATCTTGGTGTCCCCCCATCTATAAGGGGGGTTATATAGGCCAGATAAATTTAGGGCTAGGAAACCTTGCATTCCTGGCTTAGGCAGACTCCTGCAGTGGTTGACATTTGTGTGTGCCTCAGGGGTCTGCCCCAAAGCGGTAAAATGATAGAGGATAATAGAGGCAGAGACAGCAGATGGAGAAATGGAGACCAGCAAAACCAAGTGTTAATCCTGCTTTGGGTGTTAACTGGGCATGTCACAGCTTCTGTTGCTGTCACAGTCACACGGCCCAGGGGCCAGATACCTGTGCAGTGTGTGCACTAAGGTGACTGCAGACACTGTCTGCAGCCCAGCCGTCATTAGTAACCACTTTTGCTTTTCAGATCTCTTAACGGTGTGTGTGATGTAGCATACTCAAGCTCATTCTGCCCAAAACCCTTGCCCGGTGTTGGGCTTAGTCTGCGGAAACCCTTGAGTCTCAGCACTGCTCCTGCCCTGCCTGCCGCCTGCTGCTCACATCTGCTTTCCTGTGCTGCTCTCCCTTCGGCTCCAGCTGTGCTCTTGTACCCACTATCCTTGTCTTTCTTTCTATTGGTTTATGCCATGGTCTTGGTGTCCTGTGTCTGGCAGCCCCTTCCTGTATGTAGGTAACGGGACAAATTTCTTTTAAGTCTATTTTTACTTCCCCTTGGTATTTTGGCATGGCATAAAATTGCCAGTGGACATTGCTTTCTCCAGCATTTTGAAGGCTCTTCTGTTGCAGCGTGCAGTTGTAGAGTGTGCTGTGCCCCAGCTTCTGTGCTGCACCCCTTCCAGTTATCCGAAACCCAATGGGGTCTGAGTTGTCCCTGTGTCCTGAAGATTCACAGTGATGCATCTTCGTGAGACTATTCTGTCCTCTGTGACAGGTGCTCAGTTGGGCAGCTCAGGTCTCTTCTGTTGGTTTTTCTTTGGTGTGCTACTTTGTTTCTGTGTGCTTTCTGAAACTGCTCCTTGGATGTGGACCTCCCGGGCCAGTACCCAACCTTACCCTTGAAGCTGAGTTTCAGGGCAGCTGTCTTAACTTTTTCCAACTCTTCCAGTGAACATTTCATTTCTTCTCTTGCTTTTTAAAATCTGAGAACTTGTTAGTTCTCGAATATTGTGCCCATTGCTTGTGCTCTTGAAACACCTGCCTGCCTCCCAGCGTGGTTCTCCTCCGCCAGGCCTTACTTCACCCTGTGTGGGCTTTGCTCCGTTTTTTCATGGCCAAGGCCTCCCTCGTGTGTCCAGTTGTATTTTGAGAGTGGGGGCTGCTGAGCCCGGCTGTGACCTACTAGCTGGACACCTGTCTCTTCTGAGTCTTCCCCAGGAAGCCTGTTGGAGCCTTCTGCCTCTTTTCTGCCTGCAGCGTGTACCTACCTGAGTGGAGGAGTGGGTGCAGGTGGGCAATGGGGAATATGCCACCCTTGTTCTGTGGTTTCCTGTGTGAGGGAGGTGGAGTGCTGAGGGGCCGGGCAGGCCAACACCGTGTGTCATCGTCCCTTCTCCTTTTACAGACTCAGTCCAGCACTGCAGAGGGGCCTGCCACTGCTGCTTTTGAGCTCGGGATTGAGCACTCTGAGCTAAGTTGGTTCTGTTTTGCCTACCCCTAGTTTAGGTTTGTCTCTCTGGGCTGAGTGTCTCCCAAAGTGCACGTGCTGGAAACTTAATGCCCTAGTTTGTATCCTTGTATTATTTAGACTGAGGCCTTTGGGGAGTAACCAGGGTTGATATAGTTGAAGGTGTGGTCCCACAGTGGAAGAAGAGACACCTGAGCTGATTTGCTGCTGCTGTTGGTGTGGGATGTGCTCTGCCATGTTACAAGGCTGCAAGAAGGCCTTTGGGAGTCCTTGGAACTGGGTGGTGCAGGTTTGTAATTAATCCCAGCACTGTGGAGGCTGAGGCAGGATTGCACGTTTGTACCCAACATGGGCACTTCAGTGCCATAGCAGCAGTCATTTAAGCAGCTGTTATTTTAGAGAATTTTTTTTTTTTTCCTTTTTGAGATGGTGTTAGTATGTGGTTCAGGCTGTCCTTGAACTCAAGCTGTCCTTGCCTCAACCTCCCAAATGCTGGAATTATAGGCATGCACCACCAAAGCTGTCTCTTGGAGAACTTTGAAACTAAAGTTGAGGTGAAGAAGGGATGATTCAAACATTCCCTTCAGAGTGTCTAATGCAGGGTCCCTGTCACATCTCAGACTGAAAGTAAAGAGTAAAAGACTTGGGCATTTCTGATAAGCAGGGGCATTTCTTTTTCCATGCATGCCACTGTTTGCTGCTATGGGTAGGTGGAAATGGCCCGGGTGCCTTTGGAAATACAGATTTTTGAAACATGTAGCCTTTGGTGGGCAACCTTGTGGGAAATGGCCTGATTTCGTTGAGTTCTTCTGCCACCATGAGTGAGGCCCAGGTGCTGTGGGATCGCCCTGCGCTCTGGTGACTTGGCTTTGCCTCTGCCAGGTCTGAAGGCTCGGTGCTGTTTTTCACTTGAGCTTGTGGGATCTGAAGAAGCCAGTGCCCTCCATAGTAGACTGCAGCACTGCTGGAGGGGAGCCTGGTTTCCAGTGCAGCTGCCTTCAGGTGTGGCTCTAGATTCCTCAGCCCAACCCCAGAGGCCAGGAACCAGCTTCCTGGCACTCTTATTTCTGGTATGAGTGTTTTTGAAAGAAGAGCAAGTTCCTGTTCTGTCATCACTGTCTTCCTTATTATTGAGGAAAAAAAGTCCTCCCAGTCTTCATTGCTTTGGCCCCCAGCTACACAAGGTACCTGACTCTTGGGATGGTGCTCCTTATGTAGCCCTGGCTGGCCTCAAGCGTGGCGATCCTCTTGTCTCAGCCTTCAGAGTGCTGGGATTAAGGTGTGCACCACACTATCTGGCATGGATGGTGCTCACTCTTGAGACCTGGATACCTGATGCTGCTGAGGTGGCCAGGACTCTTCTTTGATGGTGGTCCATGTGCACACAGGACATAGCTGCCTTTTTACTGCCCACCCTGTGCCTGTGGTCTTGAGGGCATCTGCCAGTTGTTAGGTTCTTAGGGTTGATGCTTTGTGTTTGCTTGTTCCCCTCTGTCAGGAGCTTTGCTCCAGCCTTAGTTTTACATTGCCGCGCTGAAATTTAGGGATGTGAGTGTAGCTTCTATCCCTTTTCCTCCACTCTCTCTGCCAAGACTTGAAGCCTTCTTGGGTGCATGGCCAGAATTTGACTGGGTTCTCTTTTTTGACTTTGTGGTGTTGCTCTGACTGTGTTACATTGAACTCTGCTATAACAGGAATGGGACAGAAGTGCCTTATTGTGCAGCTCTTTTGCTGCCTCTGGTTCCACACTTTGAGAACCATTGAGCTGCAGGATATGAATTCCCTTTGAATCTGTGTTGCTCTGCACTGTAGAACACAGAGGGTGTTGCTCATTTGAGAAGTAGCTTGGTGAAAATCAGTGCTTACAGACCTGCAGTTCATATTCCAGGGACTGACTTAGGATCTACTTGTCCAACTTGGAGTTGAAGAGGCCTTGGTGTTGTAGAACTTGGAGCCTTTGCTACTTCAGCAGGTTTTGCTGAATCTGTGGTGGCAGGCAGAAGGAGATGCCTATGCCTTTTGACCTTGGAATGTTACTTTTTAAATGTGCATCTGTCAAGACTTGAATTCTGTAGCTCTCTTGGGGATCTTCATTCACATGTGCTGAAAGCCCTCAAGTGTAGCTTTCATTCTCTGGAAGAGACTGTGGTGGTGTACTTGTGACCTAATATAAATGCCAGCCTAAAAGTCAGGAGCTTTGTGATGGTCATCTTCCCTGTTGCTGCTCTTCAGTCCCCCATCTCCCACCCCTCCATGCTGCCGACTTGTAGGACCCGTCCTGTCCTGCATCTTGGGACCTGGCCCCCCCGCCATCTACCTCTGTCCTCCTTGGCTGGCGTAGAGTCGGGACTCTCAGTGTAGGATCCCATGAGCTTCTCAGGGCCTTTGGGGAAGCACACAGTAGGACAAGGGCTCCCTGATACTGGTGTGGGGGAATGACTGAGAGATGAAGTGACCATGGAGGCTTCCACTGAGGGAGTGGTGGGTTCTTTGCAGCTCAGAGGAATCTGTGGTAGTGCCGCGCTGTTGGTTAGATTGGTCGTGTCAGACTTTACTTGAGGGTCTTTTGGTGGGTGCCCCCCAGAGCGCATCAGAAGGCTTTTGAGGTTGGTTTCACTTGTTAATAGCACAAGGAACTGGGAAGGCTTTTTTTTTTTTTTTTTTTTTTTTTTTTTTGTGGAACCTGGTATTGAACTCAGGCCCTTGCACTTGCCAGGGAAGTGCTTATTCCACTGAGCCATCTCCCTGGCCCCTTAGGAAGGCATTTTTGAAACACTGGACTGCATTATGGGTTGATGGTCAGGAAAGGTGGCCAAAAAGGCTTGGACTCTCAGTGAAGAGTTTTGGTCCATCTGAGATGCAGTTGGTGACATTGCTGAGGTGCATGTACCTAGTATCACTGGTGCTTGGTCCTAGTGTATACCCTCAAAGCTCCTGGGTAGCAGGTCCAGCAGCAGGTGTGTGGGATTAGACAGTTATTTTTTTCTTTCTTGTTTTGTCTTTTGGAGGCAGGGTCTTACTATGTAGTCCAAGTTGGCCTCAGATTCACTATGTATCCCAAGCTGGCCTTGAACTCACAGCAGTTCTCCTGCCTTAGCCTCCCAGGTGCTGGGATTACAGGTGTGCACCACTGTGCTTGGCAGCTTGATTCTTAGAGATACACCCCAGACTGCCTCCTCGATGTGCTCTTGTGTGGAGGAGGGAGCACAGTAGCCTCCTAAGGGCGGGCTTCAGAAGCCCTGCACCCCTCATGGTGTACACCAGGGTACATCTGCGCATGCCTGTGCCACTCCCTGTAATCTGACATTGTCACCAAGTGGCCTGAAAGACCCCTTGTAGCAGTTACTTTCCATTTGTGTATTTCAAAGAGAAAAAGTTTATCCTTAGTGACCTGAAAAATAATTGGAGTGAAAATTTACCTAAGATGAAGATATTTTAAGCCTTTTAATAACAGCAGAATTCTTTAGGGTTCTTACAAACTATCGTTTAGTAGTTTCTTGACACATTAACTACAGCTGTCAAGTCAGGCTTCTTGGAAATGTGGAAATGATTCTTGCCTTTCATCTTTGTAGCAAAGTAGTGGTCATTCCGTTTGTGTCTGAGGATTTATGATAGTGAAACCCAGTGGTGGGGCCTACCATTGCTTTATCTGCTGGAGCTGTCAGCCCTGTTTCTGATCCTGGCCCTGCAGTCTGAGCATTAAAAAATAATCTGAATAGGGGTTTGAAGATTGGTGTGGAAATAGGAACTTTCCCTTGCACTAGTCAAGCATGTATAATCCCACTAGTTGAAGATGGGTGTGTTCTATTTGTGTACATGTATCTTTATGTAACTACAGATGTGACCCATGGGCTTTTCAAAGACTTTCCTGTTTAACAGTGTATCATAAATACTGTTTCATATTTGCACATAGTTTTTTGGGATTATTTATTTAGTTTTTTTTCTCCTGGCCTTGAACCCAGTATTTAGTCCAGGCTGGCCTCCCTCTCCCTTTGATCCTCCTGCCTCAGCCTTTTGAGCATTGGGATTTCAGGTGTGTATCAGTCTGGTTTTGTTACTTTAATACTCATGGACTTCCACAACATTTTAAAATTTATTTTTATTTTTGTTTTAGTTTAATGTATTTAGTACAGGGTCTACAGGGTCTCACTACAGGGAACCCCCCCGTCCCCCCCTTTTCAGCCTCCCAAGCACTGGGATTCTAGGTGTGCACCACCACGCCTAGTCCTCAAGGATTCTTGAAGGCATGCCTCATCTTTAGGCCCAGACTTCTAGCCAGAGTTACATTCCTATGTGGCTGTGCTTGCTGAAAGAATAATCTTAATGTTTCCTTTGGATTTGGAGAAAGAACATGTTACTTATCTCTCCCTTTCTGGAATAGTCACCATGTCCTTGGAAAACAGGGTCTTAGTTAATTAACTTTCTGTAGTTCATTGCTCTGCTTATACTGATAAGTGTGGTATTCTGTGTACTACAGGTTCAGAAGGGCTTCCTCCTGGCTGCCTCATGATCTAAGCAGTGGCCTCTGTGACTGTGTGTGAATGCACGCGCGCGCGCGCACACACACACACACACACACACACACACGAGAGGGGAGTCCCACAAAGGAAAGATAACAGAGTCACCACTTTTCCTCCTGGGCTCTGGGTGATGTATGGAGAGGCCAGTACGGGGACTGTGAGAGACCAACTGCTAGAATTCTGCCACCTGAATTATAGTACTTTTGTCTTCCAAACAGAAACTTTGTGATAAGCATTCTAGTTTTAAAAAAGCTTGTAGATCTCCTTTCTTTTTTTCTTTTTTTTAGATTTCGTGTTTCTTTTGAGTATTTTGGTTTAATTAAAAGTTCTATATGATGTAGATGTTTCCAGGACTGTGATGAAGGCACACTGACTTACAGTCACTGCCTGGATCAGTGCTGTAGCCAGCATAGGACTCTTGTTTATGTTTTGAATTTCCTGCTGAAGGCCCCACTAGATGCTCTAAAATTGTATGCTACCCCTCTACCCCCATGCTGGGGTTGAGCCTAGGGCCTTGCAGGGGAGAGCCCTGGGTTGAGCCCTGGGCCTTGCAAGCCCAGGCAAGCAGGCAAGTGATCTCCACTCAGCTGCACTCACCCTGTTTGTTTCACTACTTTGCAGTGCCTGTTTTGAGTGGTGGGGTGGTGGTTGTTGGTGTAGTACATGCTTTGTGCACATTTTTCTTCCTGCATGAGGTCTGTGGCGAGTGGGAGGCAATATTAGCACTGGTGTGGAGAGTAGCATTGGAGACCAGACATCTCTGGGCCCACTGTACCCCTCTGGGGTACATGTACACAGAGGTTCCCTGTTATCTCAGCTTCTGCTGTCAAATGGTTTTAGATCAGTTTAAATGTTGTGATAGGATGTTAACTGCATTTGCTACAGCCCATTTGCTTTTTTGTATGTTTAAATTTTTCTTGCATGTATAGTTGGTTGTTTTTAGTGATTTGCTTAGATGAGAAAGGAACTTTGTTGATACAAGTTAAAGGCAGCGGAACACTTTTAAGGTGTGGAGGTGATCTTTGCTAGTTTAAGCTGAAAACCTAAGAGTAGAACCTGTGGCCATTGAGGCAGGAAAATTAGTGAGGGATTTACAGTTATATTTTGACTGGAATTTATTCCCATGGCCCAGAAGAAACCATCTTGGTCCCAAGGAGTTTATATTTGTAATCCCAAGGAAAAGGAATTCTGGTAAGTAAATGCCAGTCTGTTACTTCCAGTGCAACCCATGGTGAGAATAAAGAGACGAAGATGTATCTGTAGTTGGAGAGCTGAGGGGGTCCTATGTCCATTTGGCGCAATGGCTAACTGGAACAAAGGCTGTTGACCCAGGGCTGAACCTGGGTTTTATTAATTTGTGAAGATGGGAGTGGCTTGGGGATGAGTGACTGAGAGTGACCAGAAGTATAGGACTTCTGTGAGCTGGGCTACCAGGAGGCCAAAACCACCTCTGCATGTGGAAGGAGAGAGGGAAGGGGGGAGAGAAAGACAGATACATATGGAGAAAGCACAATCTGCGTAACAGCATTTGAGGAAGCATCTTGTGTTTTTGGCCTCCCTGTCCTGGGACTTCAGGGTCTCTTTCTCCAGTCCCAGTCAGAGGTGGACAGCACAGCCTCTCTGGGCCCAGCTTTCACTTAGTAATAGGGAGCTGAAGATGGGGTCTCATTGATTTGTCATCTGTCACAGTGCTTCAGAGACTACACTTCATTCAGTGCCTAGCTAGACCCATTTGCATTACTGAAAGCCAACTGAGGGAGTAGAGAATTTTCCTATCCAGCTCTATACTTATCAGTACATGGAAGTAAGGTAAGGGCTGGCCACAGTGGAGACAGATAGTGTTTGCGGGGGAGCAGGCCCAGTCTTCCATGAGGGCAGTCGTGTGATAGTGTGCACAAAGAAGCAAAATTGTTCCTGTGTTAGAAAGTTTAAAAGATGAGTAGTTTCCAAACACTGTGCATTGTTGCTTGGAAGCCCAATGTGTTTCCTAGAGATGAGTTCCTGAGTAGCAGTTGTGAGGGGAGGTGAGACCAGCCTTTTTACTGAAGGCCTCACTGAACACAGCTCTCAGAGCAGGTTCTGCTTCTGAGAGGACCGAGAATTGGGGCAGGAAGGACCTTCTTTACACTTGTGTGTAGGACGGGGCTCACTCAGTGTCTCAGGTTAGTGAGGATGGTAATTTGTGTGATGTAGATGTCACTGAGGCTTGACAGTGTCATCTTCCTTCACTGTTCTCCTACTGCCATGCAATCCCATTTCTGTGACCCCCACTAGTGGGCTCAGTAGTTGTCAGTGAGAACTTGATTCCTCAGTTACACTTACCTTTTTTCTTTTTTTTGGCGGAACCGGGGATTGAACTCAGGCGCTTGTGCTTGCCAGGGAAGTGCTTATTCCACTAAGCCATCTCCCCGGCCCTTGATTCCTCAGTTACAGAAGTGGTGGTCCTCCTTAGCATCAGAGGAAGGATGTGTGTTGATCCAAAGATCATCGCATAGGTAGCATATCAGGCCAAGGACAGATTCATGGCGTTATGTAAGGAATGGTATTCAGAGCCGGAGAATCAGCAGCTCATTGGCATTGGGATTTGAAAGGCAGCAGCATGTTTGAGGAGCCTGTTGTCGGGGGCAGAGGTGGGTTAGCAATGTGGATTTGGGTGGGAGAGTGCCTTGTGGACATTTGAGATGCTGAGATGCGAAGGAGCAGAGTGGGCATAATTGGGTGTCTACCAGAGAAGGCAGTTTGGAAATAAAGGAAATGATGGCTGAGATCTGTTCCAGAATCATTTCTTTTAAAAAAGGAGAGAGAACCCAGGCAGATGAAAGCATTCAAAAACATAGCCTTGAAGCAGCGTGGAGTGTTCTGGTGCACATGAGAAGCTCATTTGCTAGCCTTTAGGGAAAGGAAGGAGAGGTACAGGCAAGGAGTTGATGTGATGATGGGGCGAGCCAGAGTGCTGTGTGCCCCTCGAGCTGCAGCCTGTTTCATGCTGATAATGAGATTCCTGAAGTGACATTTCCTCCTCCTCTCTTCCCCAACCCCCCACTTAAAGAAGCTTGTGTAGCTCAGGCTGGCCTTGAGCTCACTGTGCACCCCAGGCTGGTGGCCCAGGCTGGCGGTGCATTTGTGGCAATCCTTCTGCCTCAGCCTCCCAAGTGCAGGGATTACAAGGGTGCACCAGCTTGCCCACCTGCCCACCCAGGAGCCCTCCCTCCCTTTTTATTTTAAAATTATTTTGACTGAGGGATACTAATAGTGCATTCCAGGGAAAGTTTGAATTTGCAGAATGAGATCAGTGGTGGATTTTGACCATTGTGTGTCTGCACAGGAGAGGGAGGAGGCTGGTCGACTGCTGTTGTCCAGGTGCAGGTGCGAGCTGACCCTGCCTTGAACTGCTGTGGCTTCCATGGTAGGGTGGCATGAGGAGCTTCAAGCTTGGAGGGATGGGCAGATCTGGACTACCACAGGTGTGTTTGTAGGTGACTGGCTATGGGGCACTGACTTGTCCATGTGCTGCAGATGCTGAAAGATGGAAGAGTTCAGTTTATGCTGAGGGCAATGGTGGGAAGAACAAGTAGCCAGTCAGTCAGCTGTATGTGGCTGGAGCTCCAGGAAGAGCCCAGGCTGGGGCTTGGGGTGGTGACTTAACTGGGCCATCAAGGCCAGAGGCTGCCTAGGAATGGGTGTGACTGAGTGGTGGAAGCAGGCCTTTCAGGTCCTCCACCCTGCTAGTCATGGTGAGTCCTGCCAGAGCCTGCTGTCCCCAAGCATCCCCAGGGCCCCAGAGCTGACCCTGGTGGAGGAGGATTCCATGTGGGAACTCCTGTCTGGGGAACAGTTCTGGAGCTGTTGTCAAAAGCAGCTCGTAATTTCTTGAATGACAGGAGTTTCTTTTAGCTAGGTTTATTAGTATGTCAGGGCTGCACATAGTATGCATGCATACATTTCGAGCTTAAACCTCTTTACTGTGGAGTTTAATGACTGTCACTCCTGAAGTAAGTCACACTGTAGCTTTCCAGTGAATCAGTGTAACAGTTTAACCAGGATGTTACTTAAACATCTGGGTCTTTGGTTACATCTGCAGAAATCTGGATAGTCTTTAGATTACTGAAACTCAACAGGCTTTCATTTAAACTGCTTGGTATGGCCAGGGAGGTGGTGTGGCATGGCTGGCACTGCACAGAGTAGAGAAAGGGGGGCTTGTGTTTGCTCACACTGCAGAAAGGGCCAGGGCAGGTTTCCAGTGCTTCTGTCCCTGCTGCTCCAGGGGTCCTTGGTGTTTTTCAGGCAGGTGTTCCCTAGCTGGTGATAAAGGGGACCTCCACAAGTGCCCACTTTCCTCTTGTGTCCAAGGAAAAGGCATGTCCTTTGCCAGCCCTAGCACAGGTTCTTGGGAGGTGCCACATGGCCTGGTTTACACGGTGTCCCCCAACCTGGATCTGTAACAAGATGAAGCTCTGGCCCCTGCCCCCCCGGCTGGAGAGGCCAGAGAAGGTGACTGATAGTTCCCCAGATAGGAGAAAGCTCCTCAGGGGCATCCTGGCCCCAGAGTGGCTTGGCTAGCCAGGCCTGAGCAGTGGACTCAGGGTCCAGGATCTGGCCTGGAGGAAGCCAAGTGTCCATTCAGGAGTGAGAGCCTAGTGCAGGGAGGAAGCTTTTATTTGGAACAAATCACTCCATCATCTTGACAATTGGTTTCTGACTTGGTTTTCCATCATTAAGGCCATGTGCTTCATGAAGACAGCAGCAGCATTATTGGTCATCGCCAACTAGGAAGGAGAGAAAGACGTGACAGCGGCTCTCACTGTTTGGGAAAAGCAGAACTCAGGTTTGTCAGCAGTGACAGCAGCTGGTTATGTAAGAGGCACATGTGGCTCCAATCAGGAGAGGAAGGAGAAAAGACCGAAGCAGTGTATTTTGGGAGATCATGTTATTAAAATAATTGTCTGTAGTAGGTGTACAACTTAAGCATTCTGAAATGCCAGTTTTAAATGGGAAAAGGATTTTGGAATTTCTTCTAGGTGATTTGTTCCTTGTGATTTTACTCTGTAGGAGGCACAATGTTTTGGATATGCAGGTTTGGAGAGGACTGTGCGGGCCCCGCAGGTTAAATCATACAGATCTTGTTTTACTTCTGTGTTTGGCACAGTGGCCCATTTTAGGGTGCATTATTTTCTGTAAAGGGCAATGGATAGTAAATGAATTTGGAAAGTAGGGGCTCTTTGGAAGTGGAGTAAGGAGGGCATATGTTATTAGTTTTAATAAACGTTTTAAGGGCAGTTTCAGGTTCTGAGACTCCCTTGCGCCTCCTACAGGCTTAGCCCTCACTCCCACCTCCCAGTGGCCTCCCCTGCAGAGAGTCTATTGTGACTCCCGCTCGCTTGGTGAGTGTGGGTGCCTCACTGATGCCAGGACTCTGAGTGTGTATCCTCTTGAGTTTGGACAGATGGGCGGCGACACACACCTGCCATTACTGCATCCTATAGGGTAGTTCACTGGAGTTCAGTGTGAATACCGTTAAAGCCTGACTGGTTCTGC
Organism: Ctenomys sociabilis; assembly: GCA_004027165.1. Classification (NCBI taxonomy): domain Eukaryota; kingdom Metazoa; phylum Chordata; class Mammalia; order Rodentia; family Ctenomyidae; genus Ctenomys; species Ctenomys sociabilis. The sequence continues at coordinate 76,229 of PVKA01002961.1, read as the reverse complement.
TAGAGAACTGGGCAGAAGCAGACACTGTTTTATTTTTCTTGTTTGCCTCTTCCGACTGCACTGCTGAGGGGAGCTGGGACCCCCTGCTCAGCAGAGAACCCTGTGTGCTGTTGGGGTTCTCAGGTTCCCTCTGCAGCCAATCAGCTACCAAGGAAGACTTGAAGGAGGGTAGGGCAGTGTGGCTCTTTTGCTTCTCTTTCCCTCACATCTCCTTGAAGCACTCGCAAGCTGGGGTTTGCACTGGGCTTGGAGCTTCCTCTGAATAGGTCCTCCTGTTTTTGTTTTTCAATAAAAAAATTGCATTTACTTAGAGGCATTCAGAATGTCAGCAGAACGGTTGGTCCTCCTGTTTGCTGTGGGTTTCTTGTAGTCTCCCTCACAATCCTTTCCTGGCTGGATCAGGTGGTTGAAGGCTTCCCAGAGATTGAGCTGGGACGGTGCCTGTACCACCTCACACTGTGCTCACCTGGCTGACCGTGGCTGCCAGCCTGCCTGTGGCCCTCATTAGTGCCCAGGGTCTGAGTCCTTTCCTGACCCCACTTCCTGCGTGGGCTGTCAGGAACTGTAGCAGGGACAGTGGTGACCCCTAAGAATGTAAGTGCTCTTTAAAAAAAATTGAGCTATTTATTTAAAATACAGCAGAAATAATTATGACTAATGGTAAAAAAGGAAAACCATTAAGCAGTTCAGAATGGTATGCTGTTATCCTCTAGGAGTAACATGCTGAGGGTAAGGACTGGTAGCCTTGAATCCTGGAAAGGATTTATTTCTTTTATTTGGAAAGGATTTCTGTCTTCCCTTTAGAAGGAAGTAACGGAAGCTGGTTATAATCCCAGCACTCTTTGGGAATATAAGGTGGGAGGATCACTGAAAGTTTGGGTACAGTCTCAGCTCCTTAGTGAGTTCAAGGTCAGCCTGAACTGTATAGTCAGATCCTGTCTCAAAGCTATTATGGTTTATGTATAGGTGTTCCCCTAAAGCCTCCATGGTCAAAGAGCCAGCTTCTAGAGTTTGTGATTATTGTGGGTATGGATGCTGCATCTGCGATGGCCTGTAAGGTTTTGCCTTACATGTAGGGAGAGGAGAGAAGCTAGCTAGTTGTATGAGCCACTGCCACTCCCTTTTCTCTCTCCTCTTTGCCACCACCATGAATGGTTGCTCTCTGCCACGTGCCACTCTGCCTAGGAACCAGCTGAGCATGAATTGAAACCTCCACTATGAGCAAAATAAACCTTTAGTTTCTTCATTTTGGGTGTCAGCTATTTGTTCCAGCAATGAGAAAAGAAAGAAAAGCAAGACAAACCCTCCTCCCAGAACTGGAGGGTGAGGATGGGGAAGGCTGTTTGACTTCTTTTTTTCCTTATTTCAGCATTGCATCAGAAAGTGCCTCTTAAGTGTCTGACCAAAACTCCTCTAGTGTCTGACCAAAAAAGTTCTCCAGCAGTCCCGTTGCTGCTAGTACTTAGGTGGCATGAATGTAAAACAGGACCTTATCTGGTGTCCTTCAGACAGTGATTTTTCTTGGGTTATGAGCAATCGGGATGCCAATCTTTAGTAGGGAGGTTTGCATTCGTTTGGTCTTTAGGTTTGGCTCACAGTTGGAGCATTTATCCTTACCACAGTTGTAGGGTGTCTGATCTTTGTTATTTCCTTTGATCGCCTAACTGCCTATAATATTTCTATCTAACTCAGGCTGCTTGCAACAATTGGTTGGATAATCAGGTCACCCATAAAATGGGCCTGAAGGCTTCTTAATTTCTGATTTGTTCCAGAGATAGATAACAAAGTAAGGCAGGATAGGCTAATCATGGTAGGGGTATAGCTTCAGTAAAAGTTGAACTTAATCGTTTCTCTAATTTAGAAATCGCTGCAGAAGGTGGTCTTGACAGTGTTCATGTACTAGTTGAAGGTACTCAGCAGTAGGCTGTTTAAATGGTTTCATTTTATTGTTGTTCTCCTACACTTAAGCTTCTAGAACTAAACAGGAGCATTTATCCAAATGAACACTTTCAAAACCTTTGAGCCAGGAGTTTTAGGCCAGGCCTCGTGTCCTGAGAAAAGGCTGACTGCCCCTGAACTCACAGAAACTGTATGAGGCAGCACAGCAAGGCTTCACTGCCTGCTGGTGGTTGGTAACTTGAGAATGACAAAAACATAGGGCAGAGGCTCTCCCTACTTAAAATGAGAAAGACAAAAAGAAGAAACAAATTACCTTCTGTGAGGAGTGCCCTCAGTTCCTGATTACCAATGGTGTTGTCCAGATTCTCCAAATAGGTGACAGTATACTTGGGTATTAGGTTTAGCTGACATGGGGCTTTGGAGTCCCAACTCTGGCCAATGTAAATAAACTGCTTTAATGGGTCAGCTGTGGATAACCTGTGTGTGGAGAGTCCTGTGGAAGATCGGGATGGTTAAATTGGAAGGTGGAAGGTGTGACCACTTGATCTGAGGCTAAACCACAAAGTCAGGCAAAGAAAGGTGGATGGCTCTGGTTGGAATATTCCCTTGTTTCCAAGTGAGCCTGTTGAAACCTTACCCCAAATGTGGTAGTTAGAAGGGGCAGGGTGTATGAGGAGGTGATAGCTCAGGAAGACTGAGACCTTGTGCATGGGCCAGTGCACTTGTTTCCAGGGGGCTCCTCTGTGGAGAGAGCTGGGAGGTGCCACCTGTTAGGAATGTGTTCTGACCATACGTGAAGTCTGCCATTGCCTTGGTCTTCGACTGTTCAGCCTCCGTGCTACGAACAACAAAGTGTGCTGTTTATGAGTGTGCCGAAGATACTTTCTTCTAGTAGCCCACGATAGTATGTAGTATTAGGCTTGAGAAGGAAGATGTATAAATCCAGAGGTACTTAGCTGCCTGTGTTTCAGATGGTTGGAACAGAAATTCCCACAAAGGAAACCCTGTGTTTCACAGCAAGCATTAGCTATGTGATTGTGCAGTGCAGTCAGCAGTAGAGATTGTGGTAGTGATTATAGGAAGCCCCTGAATAGAGATCATGATTGGAAGCTTCATTGTTTTCATTTAAGGCTTACCTAAGAGATGTGTCTGCTTGTTGAAGGCCAGACAGTGGCTTTAGTAGTTTATTCATTTTTTTTAATTAAGTAAGGTATGGCAGACACAGGGACAGTAGCGCAGTGTATGCATGGTTAAAGTGTGTGATTTGAAGGTTAAACTCTTGAATTGGGCCCTCTCCTGTCACTTGCATAACATACTGTCTCACTTTCACCCACAGGGGATGTTCATGGTGTGTGCCACAGAACCCATCTGACTCCACTAAAGTGTCTTGTGGCTCAGAGAAGAAAAATACAACTAATACTTCAAGTTGGACTATAATGTGGACATTTGTTAGCACTAGCTTTTAAAGATTAGTCTTGGTATTTTATTGCCAGCAAAACTATATTATGTAAGCATTTTTCCTGTGTTTATTTTTATGAATGATAAACTAGGGGTAGAGAGGCAGATAGGAGGTGTGTGATGGCTTTGAGCCCATGTGGCTGAGGATTTTGTTTCTTTCACTACACATTTAGGTTCTCCTGTAGATTTGCCCACTGGAGTAGAGGGTGAGGAGCTCTCCGATAAATTCTCAAGGAACAGGACAGGGTCTGTTTCCCAGAGTGGCCTCCCTAGAGTGCAGTGTTTAGGGGCAGATGGCTTGGTGTGTTTGATTGGATAGGTGGCAGAGAGAGTGAGCCTGGATTGTGGAGAGACACTTGCATGGAATGTGTTCTTCTTTACTTTGCTCAGTTGGTGAGAAAGAGTTGGTGCTGAGACCACAGCTGCCGATAGATGGCTAGACACAGGTGGGAGTTCTGCAGAGCTGCCTGTGTGTCCTAGTTACACATTTTACCTCTTAATCTTAGCCTCTTCACCTGGTGACACTCTGTTACAAGGGGCACTGAGGATGCAGACTGGGAAAACAGCTCACAGAAAACAAATATTTTTGTTTACTCAAATGTTAATATAAAAGTGCACCTTAAAACATTAGATATAGAAAGTAAGGAGCTGAGATGTTAACATCTTCTGATGAAGCTAGAAATAACTGGAAGGGCCCATGTGACAAACAGGAATGGCTAGTGTGTTCTGCTTTTGGCTGAGAAGGCATACTTTCTTGTTGCCTGGTTCTTGGCACTTTTGGGAAAGACAGGAATGGGGATTTGAAGGCCCTACAGCTGTGGGTCTGGAGACGAGGCTCCTTGTGGGTGCTCCTAGGAGGATGACATCGCTTATCTTGGGTTGGGTTGAATAGGAGACCTGAGGGACTGGTGGGCCAAGTGGCAGTGCTGAAGTGGTGGCTGGCTGGTGCTCCTGCGACTGAAGAAGGCCTGTTAACACACTTGTCAAAATTGGGGCACCTTGTGGAGATTGGGTGTATTGTACAATTTTTGTTGTCTGATTTCATCACTTGAGAGGACAACCAAAAATATAAAGGCTTTTGAAGTGAATTAATTACTTGAGGGGCATTTGGTTTGTTTTTATTTGGCTTACAAGGAAAGCAGGCCTTAATCAGAGCTGGGCCCCTTCTCCTGCGATCTTGGCATCTGCCCTTTCTAGGGGCGCAAGCACCTGCATGCCCAGCTGTCTCCTGACACCAGCCTCTCCCCTCTGCCACAGTAACTTGTGTGCTGCTGAGTGGAACAGTTTCTTGTGCAGTTACTGTATTCCTTAGCCTTCTTTAGTTACTCCAAGAATGACAAAGGTTTTACAGTTGGTATTGAGTCATATCCATTTCTTAGGAAATTCCCACATTCTTCCCATTTCTTGAAACTTTTAAGACTACTTAGCTTCAGAAAAAATAATTTTTTTTTTTTTTTTTTTTTTTTTTTTGCTACTGGGAATCGAACTCATGACTTTGCCCTTGCCAGGCAGGTGTGGTACTATTGAGCTACATAGAAAGTAAACTTTTAGAATGGTCTTAAAAATAACTTTTTTTTTCCTTTAAAATTCAGGTGGTTTGCCTTTTTTAAATTTAGTATTCTCATTTTGTTGGATTCCTTATGGAAATAATTCTTTAATACAGTAATTATAGGATGTTAAATGTAGAAGGGCATTTGCTGTGAGTAGCTTTTTATTATCTAGGTTGATTTAGGAGAATGTATCAGAGTCATCTGCTAACTGATGGTTAGCAGCCAGAATGATTCTCAAAATTATATATATATATATATATATATATATATATATATATATATATATATATATATATATAGTGTAATGGGGGATTGAACTCAGGCCCTTGTGCTTGCTAGGGAAGCGCTTATACCACTGAGCCATCTCCCTGGCCCCTTCAAAAAAATGAATTTAAAATCTTCATGAAATCAGGTCTCTTGATCTGTCTTATTCCAGGAAAAATTGGAGCTCTTTCTCTGCATCTAAATTTGTAGAACATAAAAAAGGCATATTGTTAAGAGAAAGATAAAAGCACAAGATGGCTGCCAGTAACAGTTGCATGTCCATCTTTCCAGATGTTTTCTGTGACGGAATGTATGATACTTCTCCTCCCGCCCTCATCAGATCTTGCAACTAATCCTATAATTGTATTTTAGTGTTTTGACATAGTGGTTCTCTGTATGCTTTGGTCTGGCCTCAAACTTTTGGTAGTCCTCCTGCCTCCTGAGTACTGGGATTACAGGTGTGCACCACCATGCCCTGTGGTTTGTGACTTTAATGGAAAACATCAATGATGGCGTTTTTCTGCTGATTTAGGTGTTACCTTAGGGTGAGCTCCTGGAAGTGGGGTGTTGGAAGTTTCCCTGTTTATGTTTGCAGATTGGTGCTAGTGATGGAGCCAGAGCTGTGGATAGTTGGGCAAGCATCTGTCGCCTGGCTGAATACACATTCTGGTCTCTGGGTCACTTTTATATCTAACTTCACTGCTTTTAGGTGATTGCTATTCTTTACATCATTGTTAGCAGCAGCTTTTCTTTGACTTTTTGCTGCTTTTAATGAGGTGTTTATTTTGGTTATGGTTTTAATTCATCTCCAACTGTGTTGATCCTCTTAAGATAAAAAAAGACTATTCAGATATTCAGATTTTCTTTAATTTCTTTTGAGTGTTGAGAGAAATAGTCTATCCTTGGGAAGTCTGGGATGTGTTCTTTGCTGGTTTTCTTCTTTCTCTCCCTCATCTGTTGGTGATGTCTGTGTGCCTCCGTGTGGGTTCTCTTGGCTCCTGAGGAGTCCATGCAGGGCGATGTGGGGCGGGACTGTGGCCCCCACAGCTCACAGCTGCCTGCTGGCTCTGTCCTCTGCACCCGCCTGCTCTGCCCCGTCCTGCAGGCCGAGGCCCGGCGTGTCCTTTGCAGTTCCCTAGGTAGCTGTGTGAGCCCCCTGTAGCGATGGGTGTCTGCTCAGCTGCCTCTTCCTCTGGTCAGAGCGCAGAGCTGCCCTTCTGGGAAACTTCCTGTCATTCGGGACTCCTGGGCACTGTAGTGTGGAGCCACCCTACAGGAGTCTCACTGCTGACCTCAGCCTCCAGGCCCCTGGCAAGCATCTGCACTATCTGCTCTCCTTCCTGCAGGTTGGCTCAGATCTCACTGGATTAGGTCTTTGGTGTAGGCCTTAGGGTGAGAGCTGTTTCCTTGTGTTGTTGGAGGTGGCCCTTCATTCCCCTTTTCATGCTCATCTGACACCTCTTGCTGAAAATCTCTTCCTAGCTATTTTAAAAGTTGTTTTACCTACTCTGTTTTAGACTAGAATATTCATACCTGCCCATTTATATGTTGTGTTACTCTTGTCAAGCTTACCACAGAAGGACCCAGAAATATAAAATAAGGTTTCTTTGGGGCTGGAGAGGCCTGACAAGCACAAGAACCTGGGCTTGATCACTGGTACCTTATGGCGTACCAGCCCCGGAACCCCAGGTGCACTGTATTGGCCTGAAACCAGGTGTGGTGGCTGCATAGTGAGACCCTGTACAGAATAAATAAATAAACCCTAAAAATGAAAAGAAAAAAACAAGATTTCTTTGACCTAAAACATGGCTTGTTTGCAACAGGTTTGTGCACATGACTAAATATACTGGATACAGTGGTGGGTGGGGGTGGTTAGCTGTTCTGGTGGCCCCCAGAAGTTCTGATTGAGCTCAGTTTCTCGTCTGTGGCACAGGACAGGGTGCTGTTGTCATTGTTGTGCAAGGGAGCTTATGCCTGGCTGGGCTGGCTGGCCTGCTTCACGATACAGGCCCTGCATAGCACTCTGAGGACACCCTGAGAAGGAGAACACTTTTGGCACAAGCTGTGGCGCAGGAGCTAGAGCCCTGTGTGTTTGGAGGAGGTTGTGTTTTGGGCATACATTTTTTAAAAACAGTGATAAAATACACTTTTATTTGCTTTGTTTAGTCAGAGGGCTGTAAACCAGACTATTGCTAACATGTAAATTGCTATGGGTCCTCAACATAGAAGCCAGACCTGAGTCCGAATTAAAATATGAGCCTTTTATTGCCAGGCCCAGGACTTCTTGACCATACTCATGCAGGAGCAGACAAAACGGCCGGGAGCTTTAGAAGTACAGAGGTTTTAAAGGTAGAAACTGCATCCAGTTTGGCAAACAAATTTGTCATTTAACGTAGAACAGTATCGTTAGGGACAGTGTGACCATTACTTAGCATAATTTTTTCTGGGAGCATTGTTTCCTGGAAACTCCCAGTCTGTTGATGATTTATCAATGGTACGCCAAGCCTCCTTGCGGTCTTACAAGGAAGCAGGGTCACAGAAAGTTGAGCAGAGTAATTTTTTACATTTACTTTTACATTAATTCATCACATTCCTCTTACATTAACCCTTTTTACATAAATAAGGCAATCAGTCAGAAAGGTACTTTAGAAGTCCAGATGCCTTGGAGCTCATTTAAACTAAGAGGAGAAGGTTGTAGGATTTCTCAGTACATATGTGGCTTTTCCACATTTGTGATAAATAGCAGAAAAGAAAAGGGGCGCTGCCCTTGGGATTCACACAAGGCACCAGCATTTTGGGTCATAAGTAATTCAGAAAAGTACACAGAGGTATGCTCTAGGTGGGCATGGGATGCAGTTGGGAGAAGTTAAAATCATACTGGAACCACTTAATTTCTTTAAAGTCACCAAGCAAGGAAAGCAACATTGCACCTTGGTACTGGTTTTTCCATAACTTCCACACAGTGTCTTGGCTTTAATCCCAGAGCACATGTTCTATTGTGGTAAAAAACTGCATAGTAAACTTCGATGACTTTTCTCCCAGGATTTTACCCAGCAATGACCTTGTAGATTTTTTATTTAAAAGAAACTAAGGCAGGTTTAGCACTTGTAATGCAGATGGCAGCAAGGTTAATATTTTGGGGGCTTGCATGAAGGTTTGTGTTCTTTATAGCAGCACAGCATAGACTGGTGCTGCTGCACGGCGAGCCTCAGATTGCTTTATTCTGTGCTTGTGTTTGTGGAGCAGTCTCATCTGTTGGTCTCCATACACCCTGCATCACTGTTTCCACAAGAAAAACCTGACCTTTATCTACTGGAAAATTGAGTCCAGTTCATGGATATTTTCAAAAATACTTATCTAATGTTTCCGCAAATACTTGCCAAGCTCACAACTGAATAATAAAAATAAAAGGTAATAATGGGTAAGCTCTATAAATCAGTGTGTTAATCAGGTCCTCCAATTAGTAATTCTTCTAGGATTTAGAAAAAATGATCCTCTCTTTCTGACGCCAGTAGAAAGTCCTCTGGGTGATGAGACCTGGTTATCTCCACTGGCTATCTCCAGAGAGCTGGGCCTGCTAAGGTTGTTGGAGATGAGGACCATCCTGGTCCGGGCTGGTCCGGACTGGTCCAGGCTGAGCAGGTCTGGCGGGAGCTGGGAGCAGGGGTGGGCTCAGGTGTGTGCAGGTTTTGCTGATCATCCTTCCCACCCCCTGCCCGTGTCTATGCACATGGTCTCAGCACAGCACTGCTGGACTTCACCTTATGGCTGAGGGCAGATGTTTAGGATTGGGTAGCTGTTAGAAGTCTGTGATGCCCTTGGGGCTTTTTGGGAATAGAGGATTTGCTAGCAGAGGGCTGCTGACCTCAGTTGCTCTGGATTTTTCTTCTTGGTAACCAGGTCACTTCTTAGGGTTCTTTTCCTGATCTGTTGCTTTTAATTTGCTGTCAGTGGAACCTAGTGTTTTCTGCCTCGGCTGGAGTAGTAGTGCTTGTCCATTATGGACCTGAGTGCCCAAGAGTGAGATTCAGGTCTCCCTTGTGCACTGAAAGACATGTGCACATGGTGATTTGTGACAGCCAGTTCTGTGCTTGGAGGCCTTGTTTGCTGCCTGGCCCTCTAGGGTGTTGCTTGTCTCAAGGTAGCTATTGTAGTTAGGCCTCTTCCCATTGCACACAGGCTGCTTTTGCTGTAGGGACCTCAGGGTTGCAAGCTTTGTTGCTTCTATTCTTTTCATACCTGTTCCTGTTAGGCTGTATGGATTTGGGTCTGGAAATGATGGAGTCTGAATTTAAATGAATTATTGTGACATGTGCAATGAGTGAATGTTAATACTTGGGTGTGTAGAAAGTAGAGTTCAAGTTAAAGACTTAGAAAATAAACTTCACTGAGGCCTGTTTGTTTTGCAGGAAAAGAATTTACCATTGAAGGGTATAGTGGAGATTAGGAGCCAGCAAGGCTGCTGTGTGAATTTAGTCATTTCTTCATCTGAGGTATTGAAATATCTGGGGGCTGTTCCTTGGCCTAGGAGCTTTTTGTTAGGATGGTTCTTTGAAGAACAGAGACCTCTGTGGGTGTGGAGAGTTACTGCTTCCAGTGGAGTAGAACCCCAGTCTGGGCTGTGGTTCAGGCCTGGCCTGAGTGTGTTCCCATGGTTCTTGTGTTGCGTACTCAGTGCTGGGTGGTCAGGTTAGGAGGACCTTTTGTAAGGTGGGACCTGGTGGAGTGACATCTTGGAGAGACCAAGGTAGATGCCTTGGAACTACAGGGGCCATCAGCAGTGCCGTGCTCTAGGACCTCTGGAACAGTGCTCTAAGGGGCAAATGGGCCTAGTCTGTGAGGGTGCCTCTTTTTGCTATTAACAAAACGTGGGGTTTTAAGTTGGAGCCAACCTGTACTGGTAGAGATTTTTTTTATGTACTTAGTACAGGGTCTACAGGATCTCATATCAGACTAGTAGTGATCCTCCTGTTTTCAGCCTCCCAAGCACTGGGATCACAGGCACACTCCACCACTCCCAGTCTCAATTGCCATCTCAACACTCCTCAGGGGTGGGGCCAGCACTGGCACAGCACAGCCATGGGTTGAATTCTGGTCCCTGCACCTGCCTAAGCAGGCGCTTTAATCCACTGAGCCATCTGACCAGCTCCTGAGATTTTTTTTTTTTTTTTTTTTTTTGAGACCAGGTTTTGCTATGTAGTTTAGGCAGTCCTTGAACTCACAGTGGTCCTCCTACCTCAGCCTCTTGATCCCTTTTTTTAATTGCATAAAAATTGTTCTGTGTTTGGTACTGAGGATTGAGTCCATGATCTCCCACATAGTAGGCAAATACTCCATCCCTGACCTATATCGATACATAGACCTTTTAAACATTTTTATTTTGAGATAAGGTCTTGATAAATTGCCCAGGGTTGCCTGAAACTTTTAATCTTCTTGCCTCAGCCTCCAAAGAATTTCTTTTTATTGTTAGGTTTTTTTTTTCCCCCTTTCTATAATAGATAGGAGAATTGGCAGGCACGGTGCTTGCTCAGCAATGTTTACTTAGGTTTGCACACCTTTCAAAAGACTGCTTATTTAAGTCCATACTTAACAATAAAGTGGCTCATGTGCCATTCAGCAGTGGGGCTGGTAGGATGTGGTGACAGGAAAAACTATATCATGAGCACTAGTTCTCATATCCAGAGGGTGTAGCAGTCTTAAGTCTGGCCTTGGTCTTTAAGCTGGGGTAAGAAATGAAAAGTTAAAATGTTGAAGGAATGGACAGAATGGGAAGTGCTGGCTCTGCTGTCTCTGTGTCACGGTGTCTTGTTTTCCCAGCAGTCACAAGGAGGAGGGTGTCTTTGAGAAGATCAGACTCACTAAGGGGGGACTTAAGTCTTGGTGTGAAATGTGGGATTTTATTTTCTCAGCTAATCTGGTAGAAACAATAATGACTGAATAAAAATATATTGTTTTCTGTATTCCAATTAGAATTTTATATGGCTTCCTGCTTAATCTCTGGTTTCAATAAAACCAGCCACTGTTGGCCAGATACCTAAATGAGATACACTCCCTTATGGTGAGTATGTGTAAAGTGTAGTACTTAAGGGTGTGAGCTGTTGAGACAAGCTAATTCAAATCTTGCCTTTGCCGCCTGCTTGTTTTATAATCTTGGAGTTCATTGAAAGTTTGATTATGATTTCCTGATCTCTGAAGAGAAGAGGGTTAAGTGATTTTGTTCTTTAGTGATAGTTTGTGGTACACTGCAAAACTGGCTGCTTCTAAATAAGAAATTACAGGTCTCCCCAGAAACACTTAAAATTTTATTTTAAATGAGTTTGTAATTATCTTGAAAACCTTATCGCTTTTGCATCTGATGCTTACATTGAAGGATTCTGTGCTGCTGCTAATGTGAAAACAGAAATCAGTTTTCTTTTTGTGCTCAGAACAGATGAGCACTGTGGTTTGCTCAGGCCAGGATGTCTCTGGAATGCTGGGTCCCACCCAGTTTGGTGGGCTGGAAGCTTTGTGGACATGTTTGCCTTGTGGCTTACACTGATGCTGGTTTGGGGAGTTGACTGACATTAAAGTGATTCATCGTATTATGTTTATGTTTCCAAAAAGTCCATCTGTGGGGCATTCAAGTGCCCACTGTGTGCCAGGTATTTTTCTAGGCCTTGGGGCAAGATAAGCTAGAGGAAGGCGTAGCCCTTAAGATCTTGCTGTCCAGTGTCACAATGTGCACCTTGTGACTTTTTTCCCTTGAAGCAGCTTTGTTGAGGTCTGTCTTTTCTCTCATAACTTTGCTTATTCATCAAAGTACCAGTCCTGATGCTGGTCAGGCTTGGGATTTCCCCTTGGTGCAGCCCTGTTAATGTAGCTCCTCTTATTGTCCCCATCCATAGAAGAGAGTGCTGAGCAGCGAAGTGTCTTGTCCAGGGTCCCCCGGTAGTAAGAACAGAGCCGCATCTAGCACATGTGACTCCAGGGCAAGCTTTCTCAGTCCCTGTGCTCACGAGGCAGGGGCCTGAACCTGCATTGAGGCCAGGAACGCTGTCACCCCCTCTCCTCTGTTCATCGTTTGCTACATAGGGGTGCTGTAGTTCTTGCCTGCTTGTCTCTTCCTGCCTCTCTTGCCTGTCCTCGTCCTGTACCTGAATGTGAATCGTGACACTTCAGGCAGTACGGCTGGCTCCCAGACAAGTGCCCAGCCTGTCCCGGCACCGGGAGGGCTGTCTGCCACTCTGCTGAATGAGGTTCATGTGCAGTGTGGAGTGAGCACACTGGTGGATTCAGGGCGCCCACAGTGCCTAGAGGTGGGCGCTGGCCGTGGGGCCTGGGGCAAGTCCTGCGGGGGAGAGGTGTGTGTTCCATCCATGTAGCCTCACCTGACTTGTGACTGAGCTCTGCCCAGGGTGGCTGCGTCCACACACATTCCTGTCACTGCACTGGCGGGGCAGATGAGTGTCCTTGACAGAGGACATTGGCCTTAGTGCTGAAGAGCTTGCTGTGTCTTGGGCCAAGGGGCTCTCCAGCCTCCACTTGCTCATCTGTACAGGGACGATCATGCCAGGGCCAATGTGCAGAAGCCCTAGGGTCGGATTGGCACCCAGGTGGTTCTCTTTCTCTCCCTTTTACCCATCAGCAGCTGGATGACAGGCCAAGGAGCCTGGCACCAACACAGCAGGTGGGGTATTTCAGGGTTGTCCTGATGTATGAGAAATGCTTCTGAGAGTCGAGGGCAGCCCCCTGGCTCAGGCCCTGGCTTCTCCTGTGGAATCCACAGTGGGGTCAGCGACAGAACAAGTGTTTTGTAGCCACTGTCTGAAGGTCTAGTGTGGGGTTTGGCAAACTACCATGGCTCTTAGATGGCTTTTGTTGGTTCATAAGGTAAGAATGTGGTTTTTATGTTTTAAAAAGATTGTTGAAAGAAAGAGAAGGAAAGAGAAGAGAGTATCCAACAGAGATCTTTTGCCCATGCAGCCCCTCTGGAGCGTGCCGAGTGGCCCTGGGCCAAAACATGGTCACCTGACCTCGTGAGTTACCACGGAATCCTTAGCCCTCCCTGCATTGCACGAGACAGCTGGCTGGGCTACCAGGCGCCCAACTGCTTGGCACAGAGCCTGCAGGGTTGCTGTGAGAAGTAGGATTTGGCACACACTGCGTGCATCTTGATTGCTTGTGTTCTCTCTTGCCCTGGCCGCTCATCTAGGACTGGAATGCATACTGCCCCTTTTGTGGTAGGCAGGATACGTGTACTCATTTGCTTGTGATCTTAGCATTGCTGTTTTGGTCATTTCCTCTTGGAAGGACTTTGAGGTCAAGGAAATGCTTACATTGTTTGAATTTGCCTACACCAAAATTTTTTGGTCTGACAAGTGGAGTGCCTGTTACTTGTCATTGCCAGATTTTATAAAATGTCCATGGGAAGGCAGGTTCTCCTGTGGGGAACTGAGGTGGCATCAGCTTTTATGCCTTCTGCTCAGGTAGTCTAGTGTGGCAGCCAAGGGCGAGCTTTGAAGGAACCCCTGGAATGAAGGGAGCTGCATGCGTTCTCCAGGGGACTGGGTGCAATCACTGACAGTGTATTTTTTTTTTTTTTTTTCCTCATGTATGTGGTTGCAGGGTCTCACTGTGCAGCTCAGACTCATAGTGATCCTCCTGTTTTCAGCCTCCCCAGTGTTGGGATTATAGGTGTGTGTCACCATGCCTGGACTGACTGACAGGTTTCACTACCCTGTGGCCTGGTGTGGGTTTGTGTAGGTCTGCCTCAAGGTTCCTCCACCGTGTTGTGAGGATGAGGTCCCTTTCTGTGGGGTTACTACAAGGTCTAGAAAGGCTTGCATTTGAAAACTCCCCACTCACTGCCTTTGTAAGCGTGAGGGTGGAGCCTCTAGGGCAGGAATTATCCCTTTTGGTGCTGATGGGCCTGAGATCAGAAGATTTTTCAGGTCTTTTCGTTGTGTGTATTTTGAGCTTTTTTTTTTTTTTTTTTTGTCTTTTTGAGACAGGGTCTCGCTATGCAGTTCAGGCTGGCTTTAAGCTCACTTTGTAGCTTAGGCTGGTCTCGAATTCACAACAATCCTCCTGCCTCAGCCTCCCGAGTGCTGGGATTATAGGCATGCGCCACCACGCCCGGCTGTATTTTGAGCTTTTTCTGTGTTTTAGGGAAGGGTCTACAGTACAGGGTGTTCAGGGTCTCACTACTAGATCAGACTTGTAGTGATCTGCCCGTTTATAGCCTTCCGAGAGCTGGAATTACAGGAGTGTGCCACCCCACCCCCGTCTTTGTATTTTGGTTTTAATAAAAGAGCCAGAATTCATTTCTCAACATAAAATTTATTCTGAAGGGATTGTATATCCTTTATCATGTCTGGGTCTGCTTAGCATCCTTAGGAAAACTCCTGCTTTCCTATCTGCCACTCAGCAAGCCTTCTGTTACATCTACAACCTCTGGAGAACCTGGCCAGGAGCAGTGGTTTCCTTCTGCTTATTGGGAGTGGCAGAGTCTTTCAGTTTAGGCTTGCCTCAGTTTTGTGGTTTCGAGTGTGTTGGAACCCTGAGCCTTGCTTCATCTCCCTCTGCTTTAAAACCTCAGCCTTGGGTGGCAGAAGGGGGTGTGGACACGGTGCCTAACAGAGTGCCCACAGTGTGTGGCAGGGGCAGGGTGTCAGCAGACTAATTGGCCCCAAGAGCCTTTTGTTCATTCCCTGCCAGGGAGTGTGCCATCCCATGAATGGGCTGCAAGTCTTTGGCCCAAGTGTACCCTGAGCCCTGCTCACTCCTCTTCCTCACAGCTTCAAAGGGAATCAGTCAGGTGGGGTGTGTGCATCAGCCTCTGAGGACACAAGAGGAGCACTTACCTCTGGGGACTTATCCCCATTTTAAATGCTTTAAAAAATTTTTTTTAAACATATTTTGTATCACCTAGAACAATTCTGTTGTTTGTTTGTTTGTTTTATTTTGACTGACTCAGGCTGTTTTAAGTGTGTGTTTGGTGTGGCATGTGGTGCTTGGGATTGAACCACAGTCCACTGCACCTGACTGAATTTGTTCAAGCAGTCGCTTTAGACAACGGAGCTAACCCACAAGCCCCTCAGCTAGAACAATTTCTACCTTAAACAGCCCACTTAAAGATAGTAGTTGCTGGTACTAAGTATTAACTAATGAATAGAGTTTTGAGAAGAGTTCTGGTGGTTTGACAGTGTTGGCCAAAACATGGAAATTTGTGGAGTTTATCATCTCTTGATTTTACTTATCTGATTTTTTTCAAATACTGTAGAATAATTATTCAGATTTTCTCTAGGTTGCTTGGTTATAGAGGGTTGAAATAAAGTATATACTCTGAAGGACTTGATGGGATCTATGGCATTCGTAATATATTTAAAATATATTAAATATTTAGGGGCAAAGCTGATTGTCACCAGGAGGAACCTGTCTTGCTTACAGTCATAAGCAAATTACTGTCATGGAAGGAAAGCGTGTTTTGTGTAAATGTGCGATGTAGGTCTCAGATTCTTAAAATGACCGATTGTCATTCAGCTTAACAGTGAGACTTCTTTGAGAGAATATTTGAAGACTGGAGAGAAATCTGTTAGTTCTTTCAATTTTTCAGTGGCCATTTACCAAAATCATTTATTTGGTAAATAAGGATTTGTATTTTGCAGTTGTTAAATTAGCCAGCTAGTTCCTACCCAAATGCCCTATGGGAGCAGAAGTGAGATTGACACAGGCCCTGGGTGCAGCTGGAGAGGAGTGGTGGCAGAGGGTGACAGCTGCAGAGGTGCTCCTGTGTGATGTGATTCCTTCCTCAGGGAGCAGGGGCCAGGGCGAGAGCTTGCCAGGAGTCAGTCACTGCGGCAGCAGAATGTCCTGCGGAGAGAGTGGGACATCTGGACTACTTGGCTGGCCACATGCTCCTGTCATTTGGAGAACCCCTCCCCAAGGTCTGATGCCATTGCTCTGGATTGGGCATTGATAGCTCCTTTCACACAGCTCTGGTTGAGCTCTGCCCACACAGTGGGTGGGACTGTCTTAGGAGGTCACTGCTGGTGACAGTTGGGATTGCAGAGCATGCAGTCACTGCGAGTCTCCTGGCTACATGAAAAGTGGATAGATGGAGACCATGCTGGCCATGCTGGCAGTAGATGCTATTGGGTGGTAGTATGATTTGTGCTGAGAATCTGTTCTTAGCAACATCAGGAATGACGGCCAGATGAGGAAGAAACATCTTCAGGGTTGTTGCTTTGCATCAGCTGCATCTCTGATGTTCTAATTCAAGTGTTTAATGTGAAAACCTGAGCCTCCTTTTGTTTTCATGAAGAAGGTGAACAAAAGCTTCTCCTGGTGTGATCTCTGGTTCATGCAAGCTGCACATTTGAAGCTAAGTAACTGAGAGTTGCTTAGTAATGCCACATGCATTTTTCATGGCCAGAAATGGTCAAAAGCAAATGGTAATAGCTACTCAGGTTTAAAAATACAAAACACTTAAGTCATCATAGAACTATTTTAATGAAGTCTCTCTAGGGATGTAAAATAAGAGTATTATGGCAGTGCAGGCTCCAGAGGACAAAGCTCTGAAATTTCCCTTTGTACATCTCTAGGGTGTAGGACACCACACACTGCGAGTCTCTCTTGAGAGGCGTCCAAATCCTGGAGCCAGTCTGCAGTGGCTGGCTTTGCCCTCTCACTAGACCGGGCCAAGAGGGCCAGCATTTGCCTCTGTTTTAGATGAAAGGGAGCATGAAAGTGCACATCTTTTGGCTTTCTCAGAGGGTGCAGGCTGGTTTGAATGGTGGCTCTTTTTTACTGAGGTTGTTCAGCCAGCTTGCAAGGTAGTTGTTCAGATGGTTCTTGATTCATGGTGGAGCTGTAGCCCAGGAAACCTCTCCTAATTTGAAAATATCCTATGCTGAAAATACAGTTAACCCACCTACTGGACCAAACATGCATGTGGAGCAGCAGGGCCTTCTGCAGTGTCAGGCGCTGGGCGCCAGCTGTGCTTCCTGTTGCTGCTAGAGATCCGAATTCAAAATTCTTAGTATGGTCTTCACTACACACGACTCATTTCTGTGCCATTGTAAGGTAGAAGAGTCCTAAGTCTAGCCTGAAGAACCCAGGACTGTTGCAGCAGTGAATGGCAAGAGAACCACAATTCTTGCTTTATTTCAGTGTGGGAAGAGGGGAAGAGCCACTAATCTGTGGGGTTGGGCTGGCAGCCCACCTGGAAGGTAGGACCTGTGTGCATAATGGACATAGACTTCTGTGAGGACACAGACACTGCCCCATTGGAGGCTTCTGCGGAGCCCTTTCCATTAGTGCAGAGAGCTTCAGATTTAATATGGGAAGTTCTGCCATCTTCAATGTCCTCATTTGCTTCTGGTCCAGTCTGGTCTGGAAAAGTTCAGGTAACAGTTGAAGGAGTGAGGTGTGTCTGGTGCCACCACAGAATACTGACCTGGCTGTAGGAACAGGCAAACAACAGTTTTTATAAAGTAAGGGGTGGTAGTCTCCCCATCTTGGAGGATTTTGAGGGTGACATATCTGAGAAGCCCCTGAGCATTCATGGCAGATGCAGGCCCTACCACATGGCTGGAAGCGCTGGGTGGCAGTGCCTCTTCCTCAGGACTCAGATGGTCACATGTCTTCTTTTCATACTGAGCTCTGTCTTGTGACTGCATTTGGCCCAGGAAAGGTCCCTGTGTGTGGTTGTGATGCCCGTGGCTTCCTTATCTTTAAAGAGACAGGCACACAAATTTTTTGATCAAGGAGATTATGGGGCCACAGAGGAAAGTGATCATGATGTAAAGTGTGCCTAAGGAGAGTCACATGGAGAGAAAACATTTTCTCAGGCTTTCACAGAGAGCAAATTGGTTAAGCAATGGCTGTGACACTCGCAAAGGATCTACAGAGTATGGTAGGGGGTTACAGGATAAATCCTGAGGGTACGTGACTGACCTTATCAGATACAAAAGTTACATTTCTTGTTATGTAGGTCGCTTTATGTTGGTCTTAACCATCCAGGAGAAAAGTATAAAAATGAGGTATATAAAGTAAAGCCATATTAATATGCTGAGCTATGAAAGGCTCAAGTCAACAACTTCCGTGGATAACCTGCTTCTATTGTGGACTGCTGACTGTGTTGGATTGTTTTGCTGAATTCACGTACCTATAGTATTTAGATGCCAATGGAATACCCATCTCTGACAGGATTAAACAAAAAAAGGGGATACAAAGGAAGGACCATTTTATATTTGTATATACAGAATAGTCAGGATAGATATACAGCTACTCTCGCTTAATTCAATGAGTAGAAAGATTTGTACTAATAGTGTTTAAACAGGATATCCTGTCTACTTCTTGTCAGAAGATAATAATGTACAATGTATTAATTATTGAAACTGCCCTATTAATCAGTTTTGAAACTATCTCATTGCTATTTGTTTCTCAATAAAATAAAATAAATTTTAAAAAGACTGAAATTAAAAAAAGCTGTTAAATGCTTTAAAACTCAAAAATGAGAGAGAGAGAGAGAGAGAGAGAGAGAGAGACAGACAGACAGACAGACAGACAGACAGACAGACAGACAGTTTGGATTCAGAGTGGGGTATGGGCTGTCACCTGACCACTGGTGGGTAGCCAGTGCAGGAAGCAGGCTCTGCTTAGGGAACTTGGTTGAGTGCCTGCCTTTGGGTCTTTCCTTGTTCTCACTAGTGGCCTGCAGGCCTTCTCTTTCCTGGCACACTGTCTGCTCCACTCTCTACAGGGTGTGAAGCTCATGACCATGATCTCGCCTCCCTTCTGCTCTGGACTTTTTGAGGTGAAGTAGAGCAGAGCAGTAACCAGGTTTAGGATGGAGATGTCAAGAGTGGTTAATTATAACAGGGTTCAGGGAAGCAGCAGAAGTGAAAGAACAGCATTGATTGTATGAGTGGGGTTCAGTTCATTTTCAGGACCTCAAAATCAAAATCCCCTCTCCCCCTTCCCCCTTTCTCCCCTCCTGTTTCCTACTTACTATTTTTATTCTGTTTTTCTCCCAGTGTTCTTCTTTTATACAGATACTGTGTCCTTTATTTGTGAGGTATTTGTCCCTTTAATTTTTTGTTTTGCAAAACCAAGGATTGAACTCAGGCCTTTGTGCTTGTCGGAGAAGCACTTATTCCACTGGGCCATCTCCCCAGCCCCCCTTTGTGAGGTTTTTATTTGTACAGTTGTGGATGTGTACACAGGTTTTTGTTTGATGTTAAGATTTCATTTGACATGGCCATTTCTCCCTGTAATACAAATACAAATTCCTAATAGTAGGACATTGGTTAAGTGTTTATTTACCCTCTAGACCCTGGGCCCACCAGCTTTATGTAAACAGTTTCATTGGATCCTCAAGACAAAGTCAAGAGGCTAGTATTTCTGTCCATCCCAGTTACGGATGCAGCAAAAGGATTGTCAGTGGCTTAGCCTTGGTCATAAGAGTAGGCAGAGTTTGGAGCTGGAATTTTAAGTTAGCCAGTAGGCTTCTGCCCCTAAATACTACTGTCTTGCTTGGGTCCATGTTATAAAAAATTTTAAAGACCAAACCCAATATTCCATTATTTGGATAGTAGGAAACATTTTACCTATCTTCAACTCTACTCTGTTAGTGCTGGAGCAGGCAGGGGTCAGGTTGATACAGATAGTATTGAGGATTGAATTTGCATGCTGGGCAAGTGCTCTACACTGAGCTGTGATACTTCCTGTCCTTTTTTTTTTTTTTTTTTTTTTTTTTGTGGATTGAACTGAGGACCTTGTGCTTGCTAATTCTACTGAGCTAACTCCTTGGCCATTTTATTTGGAGACAGGATCCATGGACAGTTTCTTAGAATTCCCCAGTCAACATCTGACACATGTGGGTAGTGACACCTGGTTAGCCAAGCATGGGGTACTGCTATCATCAGGCTCACTTTTCTTTTGACATTTTGCCAAGTGGGTATTAGCTGGTTGATAGTGAACCAAGTGTTAGGATAACTTGTGTCACCTGTCACTACCATATCTGTCAGCTCAATGAGACAGTCACTTAAATCTATAGAAATTTGTTTTGTAATTTTCATCAACACTGTTTTAGAGTTCACTGCCATTTCCTCTAGATATGGGGTTGTCACTCTTGTGTGTCTGTTTCCTGGTTCGTCATTCAGATTGACTGAACAATTAGAGAGTTACTTTGTATGCAAAAGGCAGATTGAGGACTACAAGCAACAAGGTTTTATACAAGAATTTGGCCATTTGAGATTTTTCTTCCAGTCTGATTTCTAAGCATCAGAATTGAATTTGGATGGACTTTTACCTTCGGAGACCTTAGGTGACAGGTCTTACCTGAGACCTCTGGCAGCTGCTCTCTGGGGCTGAGGGCACACTGTCACACTCACTGAGTTGTTTGGTGTGACCAGTGCTTGTGCTGTGGGTATTGATTTTCTGTAGCCATGAGCTTCTGGCGAGCCCAGGCTCTGGGTGGTTGTTTGCACCAAGGGGATCTGCCTGCTCTCCTCAACCGAGGGGATTCTGTGGAGCTATTGAGTGGAGGCTTGCCTGGGCCCTGCACTTGGCATTTCATCCATCCCCAGGTCCTTGAGCAGGGCGAGGTTTTCACAGGCCAATGAGGGAGCGTTCTCAGACCGGTCTTCTACCTGAGAGATGCATCTTCTATCCACTTTGGTTAGTTAGTAATGGTTTGGTTTAAATGTGATTAATGCCTTGATTTTCCTAAAGCTTATAATGGGAAATAAAGACAAGATTTAAACATAAAAGAGGGACTGAGGAGATAGTTCAGTGGAATAAGCACTTGCCTGGCAAGGGCCTGAGTTCAATACCTGGTTCTGCAAAAAAAAAAAAAAAAAAAAAAAAAAAAAAAAAAAAAAAAAAAAAAAAAAAAAAAAAAAAAAAAAAAAAACCCAAAACAATAAAACCATAAAGGTAGTAGGTAGGATTCAGCTGACTGAAATGTAAACACAGACAGTCTGGCTTGGGTAAGATGACAAGGAAAAGGGAAAAGATAAGGGTTAGCCACTAGAAGTAGGAAGGGCAAATGTCATTTCTCTAAGTTTTTCACTAAATGCTTAAATGCTCCCAAGAGGGAATTGAGCTGTTCCTTAAATGGGTGTTGAAGATTTTGTTGTTAGATAAATACTATATTTGAGTGTCATTGTGTTTTCTGTTTCTATTACAGAGTTCCCCAGATTGGGTAAATAATAAATTTCTCCTAGTTCTAAGGGCAGAAAATTCCAAGATTGTATCACTAACATCTGTTGAGGACCTTCGAGCTGTGTCATAACATGGCAGCAGGGTACTGAGTACTCTAGAGACACAAAAGAGGTCTTGGGACAAGGAGAAATATCAACTGAATTCGTCCTGTCATCAGGGACCACTTTCTCAGTGATAACCTTGATCCATTCATAACCTCCCCTTAAGGGCCCTCCTATTCGCAGTGAGCATTGTTCCAGTGGTGGTTCAGTTTCAGCATGAATTTCTGGGTGGACTTTTGTACCACAACAGATACCTCTGGTTGCTGCATCACAGTGAGTGTGGGTGATAGACCTTTAGCTGTGTTTGACATGGGCAGCTTATGTTCTGTTATTCTTTGTCTATCCCTGCACCCTTTCCTCAGAGGAGGAAATAGGCTGGCTGCTGTGAAGCAGCCGAGAGGACTGGAGGCTCAGGAAGTTTATCCTTGGGATACCTGCTCTTCCTCATGTTTTTGCTGGACACCGAGTGCTTCCCTCCACTGGTGTTTCTGTGGGGCTGTGTAGAGCTAGCACTGAGCCTTCTCTCCCCTCCTCAGTCTCCCCCAGTCTTGGGAAAGGTGAGTGTTGGAGGTGGTTGTGTGTGTGTTGCTGACCTGCCAACCTTCTTTACTGTTGGAGGAGGAGGAGGCCCCAAGGCAAGGAGGTGGGTTGGGGTGGGGCAGGCCAAGCCTTTTAGTTAGTTTCAGCAGAAACCTGTCTACCCAGAAATTTCTCAAGATCCTTGGCATAGTGGTATCTTTCTTGCTAAGGAGATCTTTCTCAGAGAACAGACTGGCAGCATTTGAAGTAAATCATCTTTGGTGTTTTCTTCTGGACATGGTGACACCATAGGTAGTGAATGAGCTTAGGCAAGCATTGCCAGCACCCAGGGCCACTCCCGTATGGGAGTCACAGTCATAGGAGATGTCTCCCTTCTTGCCAGGGGCAGTTCAGCTTGTTTTACAGCTGAATACTTTGGATACATGGGTCACTATGTACAGATGGCTAGCTCCTGGAAGGGCGTGGGGTAAGACAGTAGAAGTAGAAACAGCTGCTGCTTCCCTGCCATGCTAGGCTGGGTAAAGGAACCAGGCAGTTTATTGTAATCCAGCCCTCCTTGCGAGGTGGAGGACACCTTCCTGCCCTTCCCTGCTCCTGTCTCCGAGGAGTGGGCACTTTCTTTCTTGCAGCCTTCTCTCTTGCATACTCTTACCTTGTAGATCAGGGATCATCCAAAAACTTGGTTACCTGAAACAACTGTGATTTAGTTTGCATCACCTTGGATTCCCTGGCCTGCCTGGGGCCCACTCGTGTGGCTGTGGTCTGCTGGAGAGTGCCTGACTGGATCCTGGTCTTGGTGGAGATAGCAGATAGCTGGACTGTGGTAGGCCTGTTTGGTGATGGAGGTGCTCCATAGGGTTTCAGTGCAGTGCTAAATCTCCACAGGAAGCAGGGCTGCAGGCTCTATGTTTTTTTTGGGCAGCAGCATTCCAATGTACTGGCTTGCCTTCTGGCCCCAGGGCTCCTTGTCCCTCTCCTGCCATCCTCCTGCCCCAGCACATTGCAGGGTATACCAGGGCTGGTTGTAGGTGTGGCTGCCAGCTCTCCAACTTCTCTCCATGTGGGGAGCTGTGAACTGAAAAGCTGTCATCTCAGCAGTCAGTGGTGGGGCGGGAAGAGGGTCTACGATGGATGTTTCTATTCAGAGAGGGGAATGAGATGCGTGAGAAGTGGTCTGCAGCAGTCCTGCAGTGGAGTCAGGATGGGCGGCTGG
This sequence comes from Ctenomys sociabilis, assembly GCA_004027165.1. Classification (NCBI taxonomy): domain Eukaryota; kingdom Metazoa; phylum Chordata; class Mammalia; order Rodentia; family Ctenomyidae; genus Ctenomys; species Ctenomys sociabilis. Next base: position 53,055 of record PVKA01002961.1, on the reverse strand, counting down.
GATAGCACTGGCGTCTAGTGTGATGTTTATGTGAGCTGTCTTTTGTGTGGTGGTTTCTGGTGGGTGCTGCTCTGCTGGCCCTCCTGGCTCTGCATTCTGCTGATGACCTAGGATGACCTTGCGTGCACTCTGGGCCTTCTGTGTCCTCCAGGAAGTTGGCTGCTGGGTCTCCTGCAGCTGGTACTCAGCAGGAGTGCCAAAGTCACATTCATGGGGCGTGGACGTGGAGAGGCAGGCCCAGTTTTTTATTTTATTTTATTTTATTTTTTTGTCTTTTTGAGACAGGGTCTCACTATGCAGTTCAGGCTGGCCTTAAGCTCACTTTGTAGCTCAGGCTGGTCTCAAACTCACAACAATCCTCCTGCCTCAGTCTCCCGAGTGCTGGGATTACAGGCCTGCGCCACCACGCCCGGCTAGGTCCAGTTAGTTTTGAGCTTTTTCAGCATTATAAGGTTTGTGTCAATGGCCAGTTCAGTGCAGTCTCCTTGGCTGTACAGTTGTGCTCTCCCTGATTCTGAGCTGAAATCCAGGGATGCCATGCTGTCACTGGAGGATGCACTAATTCTTGGCTCCACCCCAAGGAGCAGTTGCAGGCAGCCTGCTGTCCTATGCGCCTTCCAGATGATTCTGGTACTGCTGAGATTTGAGAATCTCCCTTGGGAATGAAAGTAGTGGCCACTTTTCTTCTGGCTAAAGACACCAGGCCCTTATCACCCTTCTTCACTCTTGTCAGTAAGAGATACTATTCTCAGCTCCCTTCAGAAAGAATGTCCTCTGAGTTAGGCTTTTCTTCCTGATGTCTCCCCAGGATCCTGTCTGTCCTTGCTTAGCGCTCTTGGACATTTATTGACCCCCATCAGTTTCACACCACTCCCAGTGTCCAGGTGCACGGATGGGGAGGTGAAACACATGGTCCCTCAGCTTACTGTCCAGTAAGGTGACAGTGTGAGGCTGAGGGGCATTGTGGGGTAGGGGAAATGACAGGGTTTTTTCAGTCCATTGAGTGAGATACCTGGTAGAAAGGATGGTACTTTGTGTACACATATGACGCCTGGGAAGTCCTTTTCCAGCGGCAGGCCGTGAGCTTGCGTTGTGAATGTTTTGTATGCAGAAATTTAATGCAGTGACCCTAAAGGTGGCTGCTGTTGTGTGCATGTCCCAGGTGATTCTGGTGAGGTAGGTTGGAGAAAACCAGTGTTCTCCCACCCAAGCCTGATACTGCCTGATATTCAGGGAGAAAGGTAGAGAGAGAACAGGGTGCCTAGCTTGGAATCAGGGATGTCTGCCTAGGTGTGTATGGAGGTTCTTCCAGAGCTGGGGGTGTTGGGAAAAGAACCAAGAGCAGAGCCCTGTGGGTACCCAGGGTTGGAAAGTTACAAGAGGAGGGCCTGCATGGTGAGGTGCTCTCACAGGACACTACATCCTGCAAGGCTAGTGACCAGAGTCAGCAGGCTCCAGACTGCAGTGGAGGGTGGATGGTAGAGGGGAGGATGGGCTGGCTGGTGGAGGTGACTGTCCGGGAACTTCAGAGGAAGGAGTGGAGGAGGAGGGGGGAGTGGGTGAAACTTGAGCATGCATCTCAGGCTGAGAGCCAAGACAGAAGGGTAGACAGAGAAGCAACTGGGAAGAGGGCTGCTGCTGGTTGTATTCAGGAGGAGAGAAGCATGGATTCCAGAGCCCAGCTCCTGGGGTTGGCCTTGAAGAAAAGGAGGGCCACCCCACCTCATTCTGCAGGGAAGGAGGTAAGGGGAATGATGTGAAGACAGAAGTTTGGAGCCGTTGGAACTCATTTTTATTTTTCATTGGGCTTAAGAAAAGAAGTGAACCCCTGCCCCTGAAAGCCTTCAGTTCTAGCTTTTGTGTTGTGCAGGACAGGGGCAGAGTGCAGAGCGAGCAGGTGCAGGGGCCTTGCTTGGGCAAGCTGACATTCTTCGTGGACCTCCTTGAACATGACCTGGAGTACTTGGCACATTTTAAAATAACTGCAAGAGGATATTTTCGAGCTGTCCACTAGCTTTCCAAACCATTCCCACTGAGGAAATTAGCTTGGACTGTGGGTGCTGGACTTGGACTCTCTTGGCAAATGCAGGATCTTAAACTAGTTTTAAAGCCTGGAATCTCCATTCAGACTTCCTGAGCTTGTTTCATGTCTAAAAGTTGTTGGAGACATAGTTTCATGACCTAAAACTGTTGGCCGTTGGCCAGGGAAAAAAAGTTTAAGGACATCTCTGTCAGTTCCCCAGTTGAAATGCGGAATATGTGGTGCTTTAAGTAGAACTGGAGGTTGATTATCAGCCCTGCTGTGTGTGTAGTGAGCAGGTCGTGGGCTGTAGAAGCCATCCTGGTGCCATCCCTGGCAGTTAGGCTGTGGGTCACAGGAGCCCCCTTCCTCAGTGCTCAGAGCTCTGAGTGACATGGGCTCCTGTATGCCCCTTTTGTGTAGTAAATTCAGAATACATTTCTCATGATACACATGACACTCAGTGTGGGGGCCTTGCTTGGTTGTTTGACTTTTGCTAGGATGGTCAGGAGATTTGTGAACTTTTTGTGGTGAAATCTCAGCAGGGCCCTTTGGTTTTATTTTTCTTTTTTGTACAGAGTTTCACTGTATAGTTCAGGCTAGCCTTGAACTCGCTCTGTAGCCCAGGCTGGCCTCAGACTCTTGGACTGATGGTCCTCTTGGCTGAGCGGACTTCTGGAAGGAGGTTGCCTGTGCCTTCTGGCTTCTGCATTATTGCCATATGCTGTTTTTATTGGGGTGCCACTGTAGCACTGTTTGTCAGGTTGGAAATGGGCTACTAGTGTTCAGCAGCTCCCTGGGAAATAGTCACTTGGGACCCAGTGGGCTTTGCCTAGGAGAGCCAGTGTGTCATGGGCACCTGGCTCACTGTGAAGCCCACTCAGCTCAACCCAGGGCCGCTGATGGGGCCGTATCCGGTGCCTCTCCCTGAGTGGACACCTCTTTCTCCTCTTTACCTCCTTTTTAGTCCTTGATCTTGCTCCCTTTTGTTCCTTTCCTGTGATACTAAAGCATCTGTGAAACATGGATAGACTCAGGTTGGCATGGCATCCTCTCCTTCCATGTGCAGGGGTTCTTAGGATAGATGTGTCTGTAGGGTGTGGTGGCCTCGGGCCCTGTTGTGTCTTGTAGGGTTCCAGGCTGGTGGTGTGGTGAGGATGCCATTGGCCTTTGGGGCTGGGGAGGTGCTCATTCTGAGATCCACAGTATCCTTTGCTCTGCTGTCTAGTGTCAGGCCCCCTACCCCTATTCCTGGGTGCACCTGGGGATGGCAGTTCTTCACATTGGTCCTTGGGGCAGGCACACTCCCTGCATGGGCATGGGCAGCGTGTGTACATTTGGAGCCTACAGGTTGGCAGTTAGGAGTGCTGAGAAGGCATTTTAAGGGCGCAACATCTGCATGATGGACGAGGGAAAGCAGGTTCCTTACTCTCTGGGGTTGCTTAGGTGGTTCAGGCAAAGGCACTGGAGGTAAACAAAAATGGAAGGGTTGTATTTACTCAACTTGAAAACTGTGTGTTAGAAGTAGGGGGTGCTTTTCACCCTGTTAGTTAGCCTATGTTTCTGTAAGTACCTAATAATTAAATTTAGGAAATTTTGGTGGCAGGGCATGGAAAAAAGTGGAGATTGTATTTAGATAAAAGTAGATTTTTTTTTTTTTAAGCCTTTGTTTCTTTTCTTTTTTTTTTTTTTTTTTTTCCTCTTACTACCCTGTGTTTTCTTTGGTCTGGTGGGGATTAAACCCTTGTGTGTCAGGCAAGAGCCCTTCCACTGAGCTACATCCCTGCACTTTTCAGTAAATCCATATAAACGTGTAGAAGTTTATTTACTTTCATTACATAAAAGTTCTGGCCATTCTTTTTCCTGCTTTAACTGGGTAGTTGTTCTTATTAAACATTTGCTGCATTTAGTAGTCTAATGAGACCTGGGCCCTCGTGTCCTGATCCTGAAGAACTGTGGTACAGCCTGACCCTTGATGCAGAGCACACTCAGACTCCCAGGACTGCAGCCTGCAGCGTGCAACATCAAGGGAGAAGAGGTCATGGTGTGGTGAGGTATTACAGCTTTTCTTTTTTTTTCTCTCTCCTACAGAACCTGAAAGCAGACCCAGAGGAGCTTTTTACAAAACTAGAGAAGATTGGAAAGGGCTCTTTTGGCGAGGTGTTCAAAGGCATTGACAATCGGACTCAGAAGGTAGTTGCCATAAAAATCATTGATCTGGAAGAAGCTGAGGATGAGATAGAAGACATTCAACAAGAAATCACAGTGCTGAGTCAGTGTGACAGTCCATACGTAACCAAATACTATGGATCCTATCTGAAGGTAAGGTGTAAAGACGATGCCATTTTCCACCAGGCAGCACTTAGCTGCTGCTGGCGGGCTTGTGGACTCCAGCAGCACAGTAGGTTTCCAGGGGAAGGAGAGAAGTTTCGACTTTAGAGATCAAAAGAACCTGGCTTTGATCGTTTATCATCTTAAATGTCAGCTATAGAAGTGTATTTTTGGTAAAAATGATGTAGGCATTCTCTTTCAAACAAAGTATTTTTGAGTGGGATTTTTGGCATCAAAAGTATACTTTAGTAAATTATTTTAACAATAACCATAAATATTCATGCCAACCTAAGAGAAAGAATCTCTTGATCTTTTTAGTAATCACTTGAGGTTTAATTAATTAATTTTCATTTAATGTATTTGGTAGAGAGTCTCACTACGCAGCTCAGACTTTAGTGATCCTCCTATTTTCAGCCTCCCCAGTGCTGGGATTATGGGTGTGCGCCACCATGCCTGGGCTCCATTGCTGCTCGGCGCTGGTCCTACCTGAGGTTTAATTCAATACTTTTTTTTTTTGTCTTTTTGAGATTGAGTCTTGCCATGTAATTCAGGCTGGCTTTGTGCTCACTTTGTAATCCAGGTCTGTCTTGAACTTGCAATTCTTTTCCTGCCTCAGCCTCCCGAGTACTGGGATAACAACCATGTGCCACCATATCTGGCTTTAATACTACTTTTAAAACTCTGATTGGAATCAATAATGGTGATTAGCTAGTTGGTTTACACTTAAAAATGTTAGGTAGAGTAAAAGTTTTGGTAATAGAATATTAAATTTGTCCCTGGCTTTTAACTAGTTCTTCACCTGGGAAAGAATAATACCAAAAGGTTTTTCTGATCTTATGTGAAACCATTTCTTTGTTTTTGATATTCCAGTGTCTGTCTCTTCTATCATTAAGAAAGTCCATGACTGTCTTCTTGTCCCAGATTTCTAGACATGAGTCCACTTCACTGAGCTTTCAAATGTAGTGTGTTGAACCACCAGGGGTACATCTCTGGCTGTTTCAGAGGGCGACTTGTTCCGCCTGATGGGCCTGTCTTGTGTTGCCCACCGAGAAGTCATGCACATATCACAGGTGGGTCAGAGCCACCTGATAGCAAGACATAAATTATGGGCCAGTCATGAACGTGTTAAAATCCTGAGCTACCTTCTGAATAAAGTATAAGTCAAAACTTGAAAATTTTGAGAAACATTGCTTTACTGAAGTAAACAAGGCAAGTCAATTGAATGGTAGTGCTGTTCTTTTCATTGTATAAAGTTTGGCAGTATGTCTTCGGTGGAAAGATACTATTCAGAGATGGAAACAGTAAATTTTGGAGTCAAATGTCATTGCAGTTCAATCTTCCCATCATCTACCTGTGTTACCTGAATTTTTCTTTTTAAACTTATTTGTTTGCATTTTTTTGGCAGAACCTAGGATTGAACTCGGGCTCTTGCACTTGCTAGGCAAGCGCTTATTCTACAGAGCCATCTCCTGGCCCCTGTTTTCTTATTTGTAAGACAGACACTTAGCTGTTTTCTCATTGTCATAGGATTGAGGGTCTGGCTCAGTGGTAGACAATTTGCTTTGAGGTCCCAGGTACACTGCTTTTCATTTCCAACACTGCAAAACAGACACAAAATGAAGACCAAACTTGTAAGATTTAAATAGGAATTAAGTATGTGAAAGCACCTGCATTTGGTAACTTTTTAATGACTGTTAATTTCCTTCTCTAATTAAATTTATTCATACCCCACCTATTCAGTTACCTTGCAATGAAGGTAATTTGCAGTGAAAGTCAGACCAGTGAGGTCACACCAATAAAACAAGGACCAAAGAAGCTGGAAACAGGTTGATAGCAAGATGTGTTGTGTGATGGTGCGTCCGGGCTGGGTCCTGGCAAGGTGGGGAGAGCCAGCTACATTTTAACATTCCCTTGATCCATGAGAATACATGTGCCTTTCCTAGGAGAATTCCTGGTAGGGTGTCTTGGTGTTGATTTTCTATGAAAAATCAGCTTCTGAAGAAAAGCATCTCCACTTGAACTGACACACAGTTGCAAGCATTTTGTGGTGTGTATGGCTTTTATGGCCCTTTTAAAGCATGATGGTGGCCTTCAGAGCTAATGTTCTGTGCTCTAAGAAGTGCTTGGAGAGAAGGCCTAGAGTTTCACCCTGTGTTTAAGGGGCTTTGACATAGGATCAGGCAAAGAAGAGACTAAGAAGCTGGTTTCTTTGTTGGTGGGTTAACATTCAAATGGCTTGTAACTGTCATTTACCTAATCTAGAAAAAAGATTAAAAATAATGGGGGAAATGGTATAAAAAGACTTCTTTTTTTTTAATCAAGGATCAGGAGAATAATGTTAATTTTGACTGTATTGCTGTGATCAAATTACAGAATTGCTTTGCAGCATATAGAGCAAAGATAATGTGACAATTTAGAGAGAACAATACAATGAAAATTTTTGTTTATATTAATGCAAAGCCTGTCAGTGTCTTATTAAAGATTATCACATACCGTTTAACCTCAATAACTGGTTTAAGTGTTTAATTTTGGGGAAATTAAAGCAGCTAAAATAATGAGAAGCCTCCTTCTCCCAGCCACTGGAGTTTTCTCCCACAAAAATAGCATCCACAAGGTCAGACTGAAGCTGTATGTGTGGGAGGGATACCTGACTGGCAGCAGGAGGAGAGTGAGTTCTGGGTTAGGTTGGACTGTGAAGCCCTAAGGTGCTGATGGTACAGTGTGGCTCTCGTGGTTCCTGGGGTGTTTTCTGCTTGTTGTCCTCTGACAGCCTGAGGGATCTTCAGCAGGGTGTTCTGTTTGGTGATCTTTGGTGTTCTGTTTGGGGAGATTATAGCCTGTCAGAACATCTGCCTTGAGAGTCAGTCAGGATTCAGTCAAGTCCTGATGGTCTCGGCTGGAATGGGAGTCTTGGATGCTGCTGTAGGGGTCCACTGTCAAGACCAGTGTCCTTAGGGGCAAAGTGCAGGTGCTTGGGTCTGTTAAAAAGTAAGGCAAGAGTTTATTCCTTATTACAGTGAAAGAACACTGCTGATAATTTCCTCAGAATACTCTCCCTTGTCTTGAACACATATATCCTACCATTGTTGCCACTTTTTAAAAACAATTTTGGAGGTCTTTACAAGTTGTGATTAAAAAAATGTAGTGAACGCTGCTGCTGAGTGCCATCCAGGGGAAGGACAGGCTGGTAAAAATACTACATTGTGTCCTCATCTACCTTAGTCACGGGACCTGGCACCATGACCTCTGGCTCTTCTCCACGGTAAAAATGGCTGTGCCAGGTAAGTGTTCTGAGTCAGATTAGCACCAGTGGCCAACACAACAGTGCGGCTGAAGGTGCTTGCTAGCAAGGGCTTTTAGACCTGCTCCAGCAGGGGACAAGAACAGTGAAAGCCTGTTTCGTGTGAGGAGAGGTGGGTTGGTGGCAGTGTGTCTTACACTGTAATACTTTTTTAAAGAACATTCACCGTATTTTTGTGGCCATACTACATAAATACAGTGATGCTGTGGATTACAGAATTTTGGATCATACACACACACTGCCTGGCATGTAGTAGGTTTTATGAATAATAAATTTTTTTAATAATGTGAAAATTAGGAGTCCGATGAGTCATCAGTGATATTGGTATAGCACAAATGCATAATCTCATTTAGGTTAGTTCTTCAAAGTTGTATTCTAAAAAAAGTCATTTTTTCTTTAGAGAAAGAAGTGGAAAGCTACAAATGAGATGTAAGCAGCCAACACCTGTGAATGGCGTGCCTGCAGTGTCATCACTCAGCTCCACTCGTGGCTTGTGCTTCTAGCCCCAGCATAGTTATTACCAGCTACCTGCTTGGCTTCCAGACATACCCTAACTTGGACAGTAGAATGTAATCAGCCTCCTGTGTTCTGTACATGAACACCAAAGTATGCTTTTCTGCCTTGCCCATCTTATCTTGTGTCACAATTTTGTGATCTTTTTTATATCTCAGAGACTTACAAGTCACATGGCAATGAACATATCCCATTGGGACACTTCTGGATTTTGTCTTTAACTCACACCTTTCTCTATTTTCTTGAAAAACCATATTCTTGTGCTGCCCTCAAGTTTTATTTTAGGCACATTTGGTCAGTTTGGTCTTGAGAGTAGTGTAGCTCAGAAATGTGCCTGGTACATAAAATTTCTTATGTCCAGAAAATCACCAAAACGCAGTTTCTTTCTCCTTCATGTCTTCTTCCTAAGACAAAGTTTTAGCAGTATTATCTTGAGGTGGAGAAAATAAGATACTGTTTTACTACTTTGGTACATGTAAGAGATGATTTCAAATTTATCCTGATAAGAGTTAACTAAAATTGAGGGTCACAGAAGCTCTTTTGACTGGCCCACATAGAGGATCTTGTGTGATCTGAGGGTATTCTGTGTTTGTACAGAAAAGAGACCAAAACCCACCCACATCCAGTGCCATGGAGCTGTCTGCCCTCCTGACCATGCTGTACACGTCTGTCACTGAGATCCAGGAGACAGTATCCACAGCCAATAATTGTTGGTGCCTTTGTCCCTAGTGTTGGGTGGGGCCAACGCTTTCCCACTCCCTGCAGAAGAGCCCCCCTGGCCTATTGTCATTAGTGCCTCTACTGGGGAAATTCTGCCCTGTGGAATGAACAGCCATCTCCTGCCTCAGAACAACGTGTAAGAGTAAGGATACTCTTGCAGCTGGCATCTCCAATTTGGAGAACTCAAAGGGTGTTATGTACAGAGAACTTCAGATCATGATTGTGCCCACTTGATTTCCATGGCTAGACCAAGTGTGCGCTTTGTGAGCAGGCGTGGAACCGCTTGGGCTTTATTTTATTTTATTTTTTTGTCTTTTTTTGAGACAGGGTCTCACTATGCAGTTCAGGCTGGCCTTAAACTTACTTTGTAGCTCAGGCTGGTCTCAAACTCACAACAATCCTCCTGCCTCAGCCTCCCGAGTGCTGGGATTACAGCCTCCCGAGTGCTGGGCATGGGGTACACGCCCGGCTTACCGCTAGGGCTTTAGTACAGCACATGCCTGAGTATGTCCTGGAGGTTGGCACCTTGGGGGCTGTACTTGGTTCCTGGCCCCTTCTTTGGCACTGTTCCCTTCTCTGCCTCCTGGTCATTGTGAATTGAGTGGCTTTGCTTAGCCAAACCATTTTGCCACTGTGTTCCTGCCTGGAGCAAGCCAAGCATGGACTGAACCCTCTGAAGCCACAAACCAGACAAACCTCTCCTTTCATTGTGGGTGCCCACTGTTTTGTACTAGCAGCAAGAAAGCTGACCAATACCTTCTTATATTTTGGTATACAGGATCAAACCTAGCAGTACTGTAGAACTACACTGTCAGCTCTTTATTTTGGAACAGCAGTGCCCAGACCAACATTGAGCTTGGAATCTGCTACCACCTTTTCCTGAGTAGCTAGGATTTATCTTTATTTTTTAAACTCAGGATCTTGCACTTGCCAGGCAGGCGCTTGTGCCACAGAACTATGTTCTTAGCCCAGGTAGCTAGGATTACAAGCATGTGCCACCATACTTGGCTCCTTGTTTTCTTTACTTTTTGTGGTATATCTTAGGGCTTCATTTGTGATTTTTAAAAAGTGGTACTTAAAAAATAAATAAAAATGAAAAGTGGTAATTTGCATACTGTGATACAGTGTGGATGCCCAGCTCTTCCCAGTGTAAACTCTGAGCTGAGGACTGACCTCTTAGCCTGTAGGTGAGCTACTATATTCTGTTAGTTCAGTTCGTGATCATGTTCTTATATTCCTTTCCCTCTTTGCCATTTATGGACCCTAGGGGAGGAGAGTTGAGCTTTTCAGATCTTTCACATGATGGTGCCATGTCATTGATCTTTGTAAGGCTCTTCTCTGTTTCAGTGTGTGTCCTTACTAGGGCAAGTGCTGTTTTATGCACTGTGTAGGGGTTTATTTTTCCCTGTTGTATAATTATTTTTTAAAATTTGTCACAGTAAAGTTCACTAAGGTATACATACAGTTCCTTATGGTTTTATGTATAGATTTTTATAAGCACCACTCTAATAAGGTACAGAACAGTTCCAGCATCCCAAAGAATTCCTGAACCTTCTTCCACCCAAAGACTGGTTTGCCCTTATGGTTCTGTCTTTCTAGAGTTTCACTGATGGAGTCACAACTGAATGGAAGCATGGACTGTTCAAGATGCTTCTCTGAGTCAGTCTTCTGCATGTGGGATTCACCTCTCTTGGGATGTGTATATTGTCTGGATATACCATCTTGACATTTTAGAGGACACTTAGATTGTTGCCAGGAGTTGGTGATCATGAGCAATGTTGTCTTATACATTAGTGTATTTTTTTGTGAACATAAATGTTTCATGTCTGTAGGATAATAAATACCTGCAAGTAGGATTACTAAATCAAGTAGTATCTGTATAGTTGCCCAGAATGGTTATATAATTTTACATTCCCACCAAGGCTCTTTATTTCCATTATTTTTCATGTCAGCTGTTTTGGTAGATGTGTGGTGGTTTGTTGTGTAATGGAACTGAGTTATGACTTTGAGTACTGTTTCATATGACGTAGTCTTTCTACGTCACTTGGGAGTTCATTCTCTGGAGTAAGAATTTTAGTTAAATACTGCCATTTGGTTGTTCAGAAGAGCCTTGCCAGTTATATTTTCAGTAGTGAGTTTTTTGTTTTCTCTTTCTCTTCTTCCCTTTAAAATAACTTTTATTAAAAGAAAGCTGTATTAGGCTATGATTCATGTATCATGTAATTGACTAATTGAACACATTCCATGTGTGCCTGTCCTATGGAGTGGCTTGTGTTGCTCCCTGGGACTGTGTGCTCCCCAGTGGGACAGCCACACGTGTATCACAGTGGCTCAGAGCTGGCTGCGGTGAGACACAAATTATGGCCTTGTTGTGAGTGTTACGGTGCGCAGCTGGTCAGTCTCCACTACAGTCAGGTTTGGAGCATTTTCACCACCCCAAAAAGAAGCCTGTCCCCTTCAGTAGACATGCCCCATTTCCTCCAGCATGGCCACTTTCCACTCCATAGATTTACTTATTCTGGACCATAGAATATAAACAGATTCGTAGAGATATGTCAGTGGGACTTCTTTTTCTTAGCATAAAGTTTTCAGGTATCCATGTGCATTTACTTTTTTATGATTGAGTGTGCTAGTTTGCCATCATTGTGACAATAGGAGGAGGAAGGGTGAATTTTGGCTCCCGCTTTCAGAGGTTGCAGGCTGAGTTCTTTGGGAGCTGTGAGGTAGAATATCATGATGGAAGTGGAGGGGAGCAAGGCAGCTCACCCGAGGCTGCAGGAAGCAGGGACCCAGTGTCTCTCTCAAGAGCAGGGCCCCAGTGGCCTCACTTCTTCCACCAGGCCCCACGTTAAAAGGGGACCCTGTAGTGCCTTCAGGTAGGGACCAGTTCTTTAACACATGAGCCTTGGGGGGGGGGGGCTCCTAGGATCCAGACCTGACTCCTGAGTACTCCTCACTGCATGTCGTCACATTTTCACGCTCTTTGTCAGATAATGGGTCTTTGGGTGGTTGAGATGCTTGGCAATCAGGAATAAGGTCGCTGTGAACGTTTGTGCGCTAGTTTCTCTGTGACCGTGATGCTTTGATTTCTTCTGGATATCAGCCTTGGAGTGGAATTGTTGGCTCACAGTAACTCTGGTCAGGGCCTCTGCAGGACTCGGTGCTTTGTCAGGAGCAGCGGTGGTGCGGGCTGTTCTCCCAGGGGCTGCATCATTTTCCATTCTCATAGCAGTGAACAGGGATTCCGACTTCTCATCTCTTCTGTTTTGCTTTTTCAAAAAACAATTATAGCCATCTTAGTGGCTGTGGAGAGTTTTGGTGTGCATCCCCCTGTGTTAAACAGAATTTATCTATCTCAAATTGAAATGAAGCTTGGTAATTTTCCCTAGTCAGATATAGCTCAGTATTTTGTTACACTGTGTTTCTACTATTATTAGCAAATTTAATGATTTATATTTTATTAGGTATTATAATTTCTATTAAATTCTTTGCTTATGGCTTCTGTGAAGTTTTCTGGTTGGATTTCCTGTCCTTCAGTGTTTGAGATACCAGTTGAAGTTATTTAATCTTGGTTTTAGATGTTGTATCTTCTCCGACAGTATCACATCGCTCTAAACCCTGATGTGCTCTTTGTGGGGGAAGATCCTGAATTTTGATGTAGTTGATTGGTCTTAGGATTTCTACCCTTAGGGTTCCACTTACGAAATACTACTCTCTCTAGGTCACAAACAGTAACTGTTTTTGTACAAGCCTTCTGTCTTTTTGCCTTTCACGTTTATGGTGGTAAGAGGCTGTGGACAGAAAGGAGAAGAGTTCCAAGCGGCTTGGATGTCTTCAATCACTCCTTGGCTCTTGTGTTGTGAATTTGCTGTGACACTGAACACAGTCGTACGACACCCCCCCACCCCAGTGCTGTATCTCTGCATCTTGGAGGTTTGTGGAATAATACAGCTCAAGCTTCACTGGGTACAAGTTTTAGGAAGAATTTAGCAAAATTGCTTTTAGAAAATAAGATAAAGCAGTTAAAGAGAAAGGGAGAGTGCCATTTGCCCCTCACACAACATTTTGCTGTTCCTCCCTGGGTACCCTTCAGGGTGCCCTCAGCTCCAGAGATGTGAGCCCTTCGTATATGTGGTATGGGCTCGTGGCGTCACAGTCTTTCCTCCAGAGGTGGCTCTGTCTGCCCAATTCTTTTCAGCCTCTGCTCTGCTTCACTCAGCTTGCCATTTGGTACAGTATTCCTTGTGGACAGTCTGGGTGGAGTGAGAGCATAGCAGAGCGAGGAGGGCTCTTGGAAGCACACGACCCTTGTGTTCTCTTCTCAATTAGCAAACTGGCCCAGAGCAGGGGAGTGATGTCTTCTGTCTCCGAGTGGCTGTGCTCACTTGGTAGCACTCTTATGCTCATGACTCCTGAGATCCATTGCAGGTGCAAGCCCAGCAACAATTTCACACTTTCCTGGAAGCTAAGGCTGTTAGATAACATTTTCCAATGGCCTTATTTGTCCTAGTGTTGAATTTCTAATTCCAATAACCTTGTTTCCTGGGTAGTTCACTCAGGGTAGTCTTCCTAACGTGTCTACCCCTCTGTTTGTGCTCTTGTCAGTGCCCAGGTGATGGTGGCATTGTACTCACGTGTGCTGAATGAATGTGAATTTGTGTCAGTGGCCAGGGTGCACCTATGCATACATTCAAAGGCTGAGGCAGTGTCCACAAGCTGCCGACACATGTGGCTGAGAAGCTGGGCTCCTGTGACAGAGAAGAGAGCTGCTTCTGCTGCTGGAGGTGCTGTCCTCGTCCCATTGTTTTCTTTCTTACACTCAGTCCCTGCTGAACATCTTGTGTGGTGCTGTGGTCCAGCGCCTTTCTTCGTTGGCCCCATGCTTGTCACTTCTGGTTGGTTCTTGTGGTTACCAAGGGAGTAAACAGGGAGTGATTATGTCTTGTGTCCCTGCTCTCCTACCCTCAGCCACTGCCATCCCTGCACCTATAACACTGGCCTCACCTTAGCACCCTAGGGCAAGTCCAGACTGGCTTGGTTTGAGCCTGTGATGGAATTTGTTCCTGATCCTCTCAGGAAGGGGTGACTGACTTAATTGGATTTTTGTCTGTTGAAAACCTACTAGGCTTGGGGCTAGGGTGATGGCTCAGTGGAATAAGTGCTTCCCTGGCAAGTGCAAGGGCTTGATTTCAATCCCCGGTTCCACCAAAAAAAAAAAACCAACAACCTACCAGGCTTACAGGTTTTGATAGTGAAGCATCCTTTGGTGTGATGAGAAGTTAATCTGCAGGGGACTTATTTTTTTCTTCTTTCTTTGTTGATTGACTATCTAAAATGTCAGAGTTCAACTTTTAGAACAAATACCCTCCTTTCCAAAAGTCTGGGGGGGTATATTGATTCCTGCTCCTCCCCAGCACTGCCCTCTTCCCTGGTAGAAAGCTTTAAATTCTGAGAGAAAGCAGTTTTTTGAAGTAGGGGCTCACGATGTAGTTTGGGTTGGTGTGGAACTCAGGTGATTCTCCCAGTGTTAGGATTACAGGTTACAGGTTGTGTGCCCTTCCCCACTTGGCTCAGTTTTTATTTAAAGGATTTTTTTTTTTTAAAGGATAGGGTCATGGACCATGTAGAAGTAGTTCTGCCAGCTGTGCTGCTAGTTTGGAAGCAGTGGTAGCTGCACAATATGTGGCTGTTGGCTGAGAATCCTGTATGTGTAACTTACACAGGAGGAGCATTTTTACAGTGCATTAGGTACTCAATTTGGTTTACTGAATTTTAATTATTTCTGGTTACCTTAGTATGAGTTTGTCTTCCTGATTATAGGCTTTGATTGGATCTGATGTCCCTGTTATCTTGATAAATGAAATCAGCAGAGATGGCTTAGTGGCAGCGTTAATTATAGATCCGGGCTCCTGGAAGTGGAGCACCTACACTTTGTGTTAGACACAAGATTTTCTCTTGGCTTTCAGCTGAGGGTGGTACATGAATTTTAGGGTCATTATTGGTCATGCGTATGCAGCACCTGTGATGAGGTGGGAGTGGCTTATGTCGAACTACTTGGTGGGGAACATGGTTCTTTAAAGTAACCATCACTGTACGGCCTTCTCTGAGAAGGAAATGCTGTTGGCTTGTTTTCTACATGGTGTGTGGTGTGGAAACTTTCTGCCAGCTTTCATCTTCCTCACTTCCATTTGGAGCTGTACTTTGGAACACTTTTCTTTGTAGAAGTGATACTCCTATTCAGAGGCTGACAGGCTTGCCCCTAGGAGCAAGGGGTATGTATATGCCAGATACCAAAGCACAGTGGCTTCTTTGATCACAGGGCCCTTGGGGCCAGCTTGCAATAAGAACTTGCCTTTAGAAGCCCATTGGTACCTATCAGCAACTCCCTCTCCTCTCCTAAAGGGGATGGTAGCCTTGATGGATTGTAGGCACATGACCTAATGGCACCGACTCCTCGGAGCTAAGCTGCTCTGTCAGCATCACTCAGACAGACCTGCTTCTTCCTTGGTTCAGGCTGCATCTGTCCACATCTTGGGCACCTATTCTGGGAACCAGGAGCTGTTTCTTCAGCTTCCCGCTGAGGCGAAGGCTCACCCACCTCGCATAACAGATACAGAACCACATGGATGAAAGCTCTGCTAATGCGCTCCTGGTGGATGTGCTCTGAGGTGGTGGTCTTGAGCCTAGGGGCAGCTTGATGGCTTTGTGTCTTATTGCCAGTTATGCCTCTCTGCTCACACCAGGGGTGACACTGAGTGAGGTTGCTGGTGACAGCTGTGATCATCTCACTGCCTGAGTCTGGTGCCTTCAGGTGCAAAGTTCAGGAACTGAGCTGTTCATGTTCTGAAAGGTTTTGCTGCAGATCTGGACACAGGGAAGGCCCAGTGGACCAGAGATCTTTCCCAGATCCCAGATGTAGATGAGAGCTTGGGGAGATGGCTCAGTGGCATAAGCACCTATCTGGCAAGTGCAAAGTCCCAAGTTTGATCCTTGCTATCGGAAAAAAGAAAGAGAGACAGAGAGAGAGAGAGAGAGAGAGAGAGAGAGAGAGAGAGAGAGAGAGAGAAAAGAGCACGGAGGGCATCTGCAGATAGGTAGGGCATGCTTGACAGGAATTTCACTCCCTCTGTTCTGGGCTTTTCTTACTAAGGGGATAAGAAATTAGTTTTTATTGTTTTAGGATTCCCCCCTTTTCATAAGGAGGTTAGTTTACAGGGTTGAAAGAAAAGATTTTTCTTTTTCTTATTTATTTATTTATTTAGTCTTTTTGAGACAGGGTCTCACTATGCAGTTCGGGTTGGCCTTAAGCTCATTTTGTAGGTCAGGCTGGTCTCGAACTCACAACAATCTTCCTGCCTCAGCCTCCTGAGTGCTGGGATTACAGACCTGTGCCACCATGCCCGGCTAGATTTTTCTTTTTAAAAAAGATACTTGTCCTTGGGAAAATCTACAGGAAATGAACTTTGCTCTTCAGTTTGTGAAGTGCATTCCCTGGCAGCTGAAGGTACTGGTGAGAGCAGGGTGAGGAGTGTGGTCTCTCACCTCTCAGGCTCCTCTCAGCTTCTGTCCATGTGGTCACCAGGAAAGTTGACGAGGGTGGCTTGTGGCAGGGGTCCGAAGTTGCCCTGGCTCTGTGGGGTGGGTTCTGTAGGCACATGAGAGTCCTGAGCAGTGTGGCTGCTGTGTTCATGGCCACTGTCAGCAGTCTGTGGGTGTCTGGGGACTTTAGTGAGGGGACAGTCAGTTTACATTTTGAAAAGGGAGGGGTTCTCTTGTTCTGGTCTGATAGTTTAATCTCTTGATTTCTGTTGGCCTTAAGGACATATTCCTTACCCTCTGTACTAGGTATTACATTTCATACTTTTACTTTTAAAATTTTATTTTTATTTTTTTAGTAAGGGTCTACAGGGCCTCAGGGTCTCACAATCTCACTACGTGATCTGACTTGTAATGATCCTCCTGTGTTCAGTTTCCCAAAGAGCTGGGATTACAGGTGCACACCACCTCACCCAATCTCTGTTGCCCTCTCAGCATGCCCCAGGAGTGGGGCCAGCATAATTTTAAATCTTTGACATTTTTAGACGGTCTTGCTAAGTGCTGAAGCTGGGCTTGAACTTGAGGTTGTTCTGCCTGAGTGTCGTAAAGTTGACATGTGCCACCATGTGTGGGATGCCCTTGGAACTCCTAGCCACATGTGGAGGGGCTCTGGCCAGTGTGGAACGCGTCAGGAGGTTGGTCTTGGTCCTTTTGCTTTCTGTACTACAGGACTTACGGGGATGTGTGTGCTCTCAGAAGTGAGTAGTGTGCTCTGCAGCCCCTGCTGCCCTTCTTTCTGTCCCCAGCTGTGTGGACAAAGCTGGCACAGCTTTAATGAAAGGGATAGCAGTACAAACAATGAACTCCCCTCTCATACTTGTGGTTTTGAACTCAAGGTTAAAGTTAGACATTAATACTACTGGTTCTCATCAAGTTTCTGCTTCCATTTTCCTCCTGAGAAATTAGAACAGGTCTGCGGGGCCCGCTGTCAGCAAGAGGGTACATTCCTCATCCCTGGCATTCTGCCACCACCTTTGAGCACATAGTTTTGGTTCCATAACATGGTACTTGCTGTGCCCCAGCTGTGCAGAGTCGTGTTTCTCTTGGGCCTTTTTTGTTTTGTTTTTGTATTTTAGGGAAGGGTCTACAGGGTGTTCAGGATCTCACTACCAGATTGGACTTGTAGAGATCACTTGTTTACAGCCTCCCAAGAACTGGGATTATAGGCACGTACCACCATGCCCAGTCTCGGTTGCTATCTTGGTGTGCCTGCCTGTAGGTGCTTTAATCCTTTGAGCTATTTGGCCTGCCTGGACTCTTTTTTTTTGATCCCTTTTTTGGTAAATTGTGATGTCTTGGTGAAGGTGTGTTTGTGGGCATTTGGGTTCGTGGCTGGAGCTCTGGGAGCACATTTACCTGGTACGCAGTTGTATCGTCCTGAAAAGAATGCCTGGAAAGTATCCTCCATGTACTCACCACGAAGTGTGTGAGCACCTAATTACCTGGGAGCTGTGTCCTTCCCCACAGGTAACCCTGGTATTTCTGCTTTAAAAATGGCTAATGTAGGGGTCTGGGGAGCTGGCTCAGTAGAATAAGTGCTTCCCTGGCAAGTGCAAGGACCTGGGTTCAATTTCTGGTTCAGAGGGGGAGGGGAAGGAGGCTAATGTAGTTTCATGCATGTGAAGAAGGTCCTCAGGAATCGCAGTGCAGCCTCATATGCAGACAAGTCTTCCTTGTGTTTGGGTATGGAGACCTTCACTCTCCTGACCTCAGACTTTGTTTCTAGAGCTTGGCCGTGTCTGGTGCTCATGACACTTTGCTTCCAGGGTTTGCCTCAGTCTGCCCGACTGCTGTGCTTCGATGCATACAGGCCTTGTCACCGGAATTGCTGTGCAGCAAGGCCAGAGACAGATGACATCCAGGCATTGTCAGCTGAAATCAGGCTTTGCTGATAGGACACGTGGTGCCAGGCTAGGACAGTGAGAGCAGCCTAGAGCCTCCTGGCTTACGGCTGGAGAGACCCGGGCACAGCTCACGAGAAGACACCAGCTTGGCTTTGCAGGCACTGGGAAGAACCCAGAATGGAGGGCCAAGAGCTGGGGCGATTTAGGAGCAAGGAGTACAGATGCAGAGCCTTGCGTGGCATGGGAAAGCCAGCCTGGGCCTCTGGCTGTGTGAGGGGCACGCGTGTTCAGCAGGCTGCGTATCGCGTGCTTTTCCCACTGTGGGTCTGGGAGTGAATGTTAGTCAGCATCGGGGAACCAGCTTCCTGTTCAGTTTCATCCGTTGCTTAAGGCTCCAGCTTACTGCTTGCTCGGTGTGGTTCTTCTGTCCATGTAATGTTCACACAGGAGTGGGCACCCTGAGTGCTTGGCTGTCTAGCCGTAGGAGCTTGCCATGTTTTGTGGACAGCGCGGAGTTGGGATGTTGGGCCCACAAGTGGGGCGCGTCCAGGGCCTGTGCATTCTCCTACCCTTGCGCCCTGCTGGGAGGCAGCAGTTGGAACTGATTTTACTCACTTTGCTGTAATTAGAGACTCTAGAGTTTGAAAGCACACATGAGGTGTGAGGAGTGTGATATAAATATTGTGGGAGCCCTCGTTGTGATTCCCTCTTTTTCTCACGTCATCATTTCAGACTTGTAGTAATAATTTAAATGCTATGCCTGGGAGTGCATGCCTGTAGCTGCAGCATTTGGGAGACTGAGGCAGCAGGGTCATTGCTAGTTTGAGGTCAGCCTGAGCTACATAGTGAGTGTAAGGCCAGTCTGAACTGTAGTTAAAAATAAATAAAAACCAAAAATTACCCCCCCCCCCCAACACAGTTGCATAACCAGGTCAGTTCTAGAAAGGTGGTGTGGTGGCCGGGGTGGCCAGGATGGGTATGCTTTGCACATTATAGATGGTAAGAAACGGGGGCTGCACCTGAGGGCTTGGCAGTGTCGGGTATTAAAAGCTGAGGTGTATAACTGTAAAATGTGACATGTCAGCTGGATGTGGTGGCACATAGTACTAGCACTTCTCTTGCCTCTCGGTGATGAGACTCGCTGCCATGTTGTGTACTCTGTCTGTTTTGAGGAGCTGGGTCTACCTGGACGTTTCTGAGTGTGACTGAGCTCCGTGGACTGGGTGGGGGCTGGGCAGGCAAGGAGGGTGTACTGCAGCCTGCTGAGCTCCAAGGTCAAGTCAGGGAGGCAGTGTTTGCCGAGGCGCCCCATCACATCGGCTTGTGTGTACTGATGTGCAGGCTTCTGTTGCAGCCTTCCCAGAGCTCTAGACACACTAAGGGAGGCTTCGTGTTCCACATTTGCTGATGTTTCTAATTGCAATCCTCTCACCCTGCATAATGATGAATTTCATTTCTTCAGTGAGGGCATGCAGGGAGCTGAACACCAGAGTGTGGGCCAGGGGCTAAGGTAGCCCCGAGCAGAGCCAGCACTCTGTATCCTGGGCCTCCGTGCCCATGGCTCCATCCAGCCTTGGGTCAAAGATACTTAAAATTTATAGCCGCAATGAATTTTCCCGTTAGTCATTATTTCCTCACCAGGACCATAGTAGAGCTATTTACATGGCATTTATGTTGTATTAGATATCAGAGGTAACAGATGATGAAAACAATGTGAGCAGAGAACGTGCAAAATACATGTCCTTTGAGATTAGGGACTTGGCCACCTGTGGTGTCAGGGGTCTGTAGCCAGCCCCACAGTCTCTGCAGTGTCTTTTTGTGGCTCTGACATCTTAAAATGTGTTCAAAACTTGATGAAAAGACAAAGGCTAGGAAGCATGAAAACAGTGGCTGAAGTAGCATGCTGATATTTTATTTATTTATTTTTGTCAGAACCGGGGATTGAACTCAGGCCCTTGCGCTTGCCAGGGAAGCGCTTATTCCATTGAGCCATCTCCTCAGCACCTAATATTTTACTGAGCCATCTCCCTGGGCCCCTAGCCCCGTCCCCTCATATTTTAAATACTTCATTCTGTAGTAAATAGTTTGTCAAGTGATACTGTGGGGATTAATAATATAAATTGTAGGGAATTTGTATGTGTCCTGTTTTTTATGATATATAGCATTAGGCACACAGGAAAAACCCAAGTTGAAGCCTGCCATGGGCTAAACTCTTAAGGAAACTGAGGGGGTCTGATTAGCCTCATGATACCCTCCAAGATTTCTCTCAAATTTTTCTAGAACTGTTTTTAAAGCTATATTAAGATTTCCTTTGCTTTGGGTGAGTGCAGCTCACCTTCCCTGGGTTTCTTCCATGTAGTTGGGTGGATGTTCCTTGCCTTAAGCCGGCTGCTCCGAGTCAGGGATTGGCGAGAAGCCGTGCATCACCCAGGTCCACTGATGGAACCCCTGTCTCACCAGCCCCTGGCTGCTCTGTGTGTAGACTAACCTGATTGCAGTTTCTGAGGAGCGAGGAGCCTGGTAAGCCTGGTAGAACTGCACACCTTGGAAAGTGCTTGAGGAGTGTGGAAGCTGAAGAGACGATCCGAGTAAGGAAAGATTAGAGTGGTGGTTGCCAGAACCAAAGAGAAAGTGGTTAATGGCGCGGGTCATTTGGGTAGGAGGAGGGTGAGGTTCTGCAGCACTAGAGGAGAGCTGACCGTGATTAATTGATGCCCTCAATGTCTGCAGTGATAGCTATGTCAGGTACCCTGCTCTGATCATTTCGCTTTGTGTACATGGACTGAAATGTCATACCATACACCCACGTGTACAGGTGTGTATGGTTAAAATTAGAGACAGATGTTTTACAAAAGTGAATATATCAATAACTTTTGAAACTATTTTCAAGGGAATTGTATCTAAGGCTCTCAGAAATCACTAGTGGTTTCTTTTCTTTCTTTCTTTTTTATTTTGATGTATCAGGGATTGAACTAGTGGTTTCTTGGAGACCTAAAATCTACAAAGAAAGGTACTACAGTATTTCCCCAGCAGCTCCCCTCAGGGCCTGCCTTCCCACTCACCCTGCTCTGGCAGCTGTGTGCCTTCTTCTTATGCCTGTCTGCCCTGGTCTTGTGGTGCCCAGGGAATGAAGCTTTGGAGCAGAGCCCTGAAGAAGGAAGCAGGCAGTGCCTGGTGTGGCTCTTGGAGGAAATGTGCCAGGGGCCAGGAACACAGAGCAAACGGGGGGGGGGGGGGCAGTTCTGGTGGTCAGGCGTGCTTCTGCCTCAGGGCTGTGCACCAGGCGTGCTTGCTGCTTCTGGAAGCACCCATCCGACACCCTACTCTCAAGTGGTAAGACTTGGAAGAGAGTGGAATGCTCACTGGGAAGTGATGTGATTCATCTGTTTCATCAAATGTTTTTGGAGTTCTCTGAGCTGTTTTCTTAGATTTTTGGCTGGTTATTTAGAACATGATTAATCTTAGAGTTGCTTCCAAGTGTCGTATTTCTGTGATGCTTATTTATATTTTGTTATTTTTTTGGCTTCTACCTACTAGACTGTCTGACGAAAATGAGTTTTCACATTTATGATGGATTTCTTTTGAAGCTGAGCAGATACCGAGGAGAGTCCCTGAAAAGAGAAAATCCACACAGTTTTTATAAGCACATTCAGTTGCACAGCCCTTTGGAATAGGTAATTTCTCCAGATGCCTGAAAGTTGGATTTTTATTCATTCTGGGCAGGAGGTGTGGTGTTCTGAGGAAGAGCCACATTGGCAGTCATAGTCTTTGGGAGGGCTTTGGCCTGAGAGGCTCCAGCTGGCATCATTTCTGGTTTCAGGGAGAATTGTTGGTGGCAGCAGCTCGCCATGGTCTGGCAACAGTGGTTTGGTTCGGCAGCCTTGCATTCTCCCTCTTTTCTCCATGAGAATTCCCTTCCTTTGAGCAGTAAACAAATTCTGTATCCATGTGACTCAGGTTAGGATTATAACACCCAACCTTGGGAACTCATACTTGTTTATTGCAAACTTGAGGTGAGTGTACATTGGCTGCAGAGCCAGGTCATCCCCATGTGGCTGTGTGCCCAGCAGTGTCCAGTGCCCACTGGGTGGAACCCAAGGGGACCCATCCGTCCCTCCTGTGCACAGGGCAGCCACTCTCTGAGGCTATCTTTGCCATTTGGAAGCTGGTGGCTGCATCCCTGCCTGGCTGAATGAGCACAGCTGCAGCTTGGGAGAGGGAGAGGCATGGCTGTTTCCTCCAGGACTAGTTTCTGCACACGAGGTCCTGGAGAAGTCATGAGGGTACTTGGAGCCTATGGTGTCTGGCTCTGCTGTGACTGTGGATGGAAGTAAAGCTCTCTACTTGCTTCAGGATGGATTAAACAAATGACCAAGGAAACCTTGCTTTGAAATCATAAGGGAATATTTTTCATCTTACAGTTGTTTATGAAAAGAAATCATAGGCTGAGAGCTAAAGACAGCATAAAATACCTGCTTTGTACTGCTTCTGAGGACCGGAGTGGGTCCCTCTCCTTGATGCTGGCCTGGTGTAACCAAATGGTCTCTGGAGACATCTGACTGCCTCATTTTAGTTTTTTTTTTCTATCCAGGAAGTGGAATGGAAGTAGAATTCCAGTTAAGCTAAATATTTTACTTCCATAAATAGAAACTCCACTGTTTAGTGGCTGATGTTTACTGTACTTTAAATAATACTTCATATTATAAATTTAATTTCTAGTTTTTGTTTGACCTACATACATGTTCCACATACCTAAACCTATGTTTGGAGCATCAAAACACGGCTGATGTGTTTAGATAAAATAATTATACTATATGTTTTCGTCTCTGAAACTCCTCTAGTTTTGAGAAATATGAAATGTGACACAAGAGGTAGCAAATTTGAAACAGATTGTGTGAGGAGGGCTGCTTGGTAATCAAAGAGAAGACTGTTCTCAGTGAGGTACGTGGGCCAGTTCAGAAGGCCCAGGGGCATGGCGTGGGGATCAGGCATTTGGGGAGATGACATCTTAAGTACAGACAGAGGCTGCAAAGTCCAGGCCCTTTGCTGACTCCTGTCGGCACCGTGAAGCGTTGTGATTGCTTTGAGGTCTGCCGGGTGCTGGACAGGTGCCTGCGTTTTCTGAGTCGGTGCTTGTCCTGTGTGTTCTGTGGGCTGGGACCCGGTCTCCTCGCTGCTGAGGCAGAAGAGCGAGCGCAGGGATGGTTGGTGGTTCCTGCCACACCTGGGTGTTGGGTTGAGAGTACCTCCTTACCGCTTGCAGGTTGGGTGCCTGCCCAGGACCTGGAACCTGATGTGGGCACCCGGGTAGTCACATGCCCCAAGGCCACCTTGCCTCTGTGCAGTTCTTTAATGATGATGTACTGCAAATCAACACTGTGTCCATGTAACTAACTGGCTGCCCGCTCTGGAAAAGTATTGGGCAGATAACACAAATGAGTACAGAGGCAAAAAGAGACCAGAACCTGAGGATTCAAATTCCAGGGAAGGTTTACCTGGGCAGTGAAGTGTTGAGCAGAACACCAAGGCCAGGGGTCCCTTTGTCCCAACCATTCATTTCTGGGTCCCACCCTATCTGCAGCAGTGAAACATACGGGAATTTGCTGCCTGTGCGCTTAATCCAGGATTTGTTGTGAATCTGCAAACTCTGTCTATTGTCCCTTGATGCCATTAAAGGCACTTCTTTCAATTTTTTGGCAAAATACCCGTCTTCGTTTTTCCTTACGCATACTCACTGCTGATTGGGCCTGGCTTGACTTCTTCCAGTTGCATCTTAATCATAGAGTTAGTGCTGCAGCCTCAGTCACTTTTTTACGTTTTCTGATTGAAGTGTTAACTCAGTTTAAAACTGAGTTAAAACTTTTCAAAATTTCACCTAGTCTGGGGATGATCTTGTAATTCTTGGAAATGTTTCACTTGGACAGAAGGATCACAATGCTGAGGTAATGGACTTACCTAGCAGAGCAGTTTCTGACCTTTGACTGAGCTTGCTCTTCAGTGAGGATTGGGTCAAATTTCTGTTTTTTTTTTTTTTTTTTGTGGAAGCAGAACACCTCGGGATGTATCCAGGAATTCTTCAGCACTCAGGCACAGTCCCAAAGAGAGAGCTTTGTGACACAGCTGCAGGAAGAGCATTGTAGGGAATGCCACTCCCGAGGTTCTTTTCAGTTCATGGAAGGGCATTAGCACAAAATCCTTAAACTGGGCTCAGTGGAGTACAGAGCGCATGCCTTCAATTATAAGCAAGTATTTGTAAATTGATGTTCTTTTCAGAAGTACTTTATTTGCATCAAAACTGGTTGAAACAGCTAAATGTTACCTGCAGTCTTACTGTGAAGTGTTTCCTTACAGTAGCCTGCCCTTTTGTTCTGTGGTTCTTGTTCAGGCTTCTGACTTGGTGTCAGAATGTGTGGGTGTGAGTTCCTTGCTGTGTGAGCAGATGAACAGATGTCTTAATTTGTAAAATGGAAAAGGACGGTTAGTTTCCTAGTGATACACAGTTACTGAGAGAATTGGAAGGAGTGCCCTTTACAAGAATGCTCTATAAAACGTGAGGGCCCTGCATTGTTCTGTGGTGAGATGGTGGTGGGCACCCTGCCTCCCTGGCAGGGAGAAAGAAATGTGGGTCGGGGAGCTGCCCCTCTCCTGGGGCGAGCAAGCCACCTACCGGGAAGGCCCCAGCAGCTCCCCCTGCGCTTCTGCAACAGTGCAGTCCTCTCCTGCGCAGGCTGTGCCCTGAGTTACTAGGGGCTGAGTGGGCAGGGTTAGGTACAGATGGAAACAACCTACGTACATCACATGGGGACTGTCACAGCCCTAGCACATTCATATCCAAAGCACCTTCTGCCTTCTCCAGCACTGGCCCTCTTTGTGCTCCCTTCAGGAAGGGCTGCAACTCTGTTCAAAGATCCCTGCCCCTGCTGCTTGCTTCCGGGACCGTGTTTCTCCTAGGAGCCCAGCTCCTCCCTGGCTTTGGCATCAGATGGTGCCATCATCAGAAGCATCATGTCTTGGGATTGTTAGAATGATCAGTTCCTTCAGGATTTGGACTTTAGGGCAAAACCATTGGAATCTCTTGCTGGGCCCTCCTGAGGAGGGAGGGAGGGAGGAAAGGAAGGGAGGTGGTAAGGGAAGGGGAGGGAGAGAGAGACAGAGACAGAATTTGAGTTCACCCACCTTTTCTTCCAGTACATTCAAGTAACACACTATTGAAATTACCTTTCATTTTTGATTTTCAAACTTAGTGCCCCCCACCCCCCTAAAGGCAGATTCTTGCTATGTGGCCCATACTGGGTTCAAACTCACAACAATCCTCCTATCTCAGTCTATGAATAAAATGTTATATTTTATTTACATATATTTTTTTTGAGACTATAATGATTTTCCTCTCATTGATTACATTTTTTTTTTTTTTTAAATACTTTTTGGTTTTTGGAGGCTGGGTCTGCTTATGTAGTGCAGGCTGGTCTTGAATTCACTGTATAGGTCAGGCTGGCCTTGAACTTGTACTGGTTCTGTTGTCCAAGCTTCCTGAGTGCTGGGGTTACAAGTATGGTTGTGCCCAGCTTTATTGCTGCATTTGCCTATGAGTGTTAGCTATTTCTTTGTTTCCTCATGCTTGAAATTGAACTCATGGTCTGTTACATGCTTAGCATTAATTTGTCGCTGAGCCTGTATTTTGTTTTCTTGATTACAGAAACTAGAGGTTATCTTTTTAAAAATTATTTTCCATTCTAATAATTTTGATTGTGTATCCATTTTCTTTATTATGATTATTTTTTAAAGGTTTAGGGTTGAATAGTTTTTATTTTTAGGTTGGTAAGGAAAATTTACAATGTTGTGAATTGCCTCTAAAGAAATCTGGCCATATTATATAGCTTTTACAGTATGTAGTGTCTCCAGCATTGTTATTATTATTATTCTGTATTTTAGGGAAAGATCTACAGGGTGTTTAGAGTCTCACTACTAGATCAGTAAGAGCAACAGATTTGATTATAAAAATGGATAATAACAACCACTGTTAATTAGCCATTGTTTTGAAAATCTGTAACATATGTATTGTTGTATGTTACCAGGTTTCTTTGTTTCTGCTATTTGTTTTTACTCTTCAAAATAAACAAAATTAAATTAAAAAAAGAAAAAAAAACTGGGATTATAGGCCCGTGTCACCATGCCCAGTCTCAGTTACTGGGGTGGGACCTAGCCTCTTTCATGGTTTTATTATTTTATTTTTATGTATTTGGTACAGGGTCTCACTATGCAGCTCGGACTCATAGTGACTGACCCTCCTGTTTCAGCCTCCCCAGCTGATTACAGGTCTTGGTGGCCCCTCAGTGTGGCCAGGGCGGGCTGTCGCGGCATGTGCTGTGGAGGGTTGAGCCCTAAGCAAGCACTTAGTCCTGTTATGGTTTTAGAAAATCGTTTATTGCCATATATTTGCAGTGCATAATATTTACACTCATTTTGAGAAATTGGTGTGTACAGTGTTCCTGCCCTTTTAGCACCTGTTCAGACTTACGACTGAAGTGTGCTGTTCTAACTTGCGACCACGTCTTTTTTTGGGGGTCAGGGGGTCCTTGGTCAGTTTTTGGCACTGTACACCTTGTTGATACAGTGATGTAATTTTTGCTGATTCTACTGTATAGTATTATACTTGTATGTTCTGTTGTATATTACACCACTACAAGCAAGTTACACAGATTTTTTTGTTCTGAATATTGATATACGATATTCAAGTCCTCAGTTAGTGACCAATTCACCAAAACAGCCTGGCCATTCAATGAGGAATATCTATGTATATTGTCTTTTTTAGTTTTTAATTTAAATTTGTTTAGTACAGGGTCTACAGGGTCTCACTACAGACTCAACTCGTGATACTTCTGGTTTCACCCTCAAGTGCTGTTATTACAGGTGTACGCTACCATGCCTGGTCTCAATTGCTGTCTCAGCACGCCCTGGGGATGAGGCTGGCATGGCGTGCTGGGGATTGAACTCCAGCCACTGTACTCCCAGCTCTATATTGTGTCTTGATCATCTTCCGAGACCTTCCATGTTTGATCCATGTCCCCAAATGCCTCATTGCTGCCTCTTCCCACTCCCTTCCTGATCAGCAGTACCCTCACACCCCTACCATGCTCAGCCCTAAATCTGGTGAAGGGCTCACCTGTTGGCAGCTTGGTTCATTTAGGATCAGCAGAGTAGTGTGAGCGTAGGGTGTGGGTGCAGGAGGTGCCCCAGGACCTGTGCTCTCTCCTGGGTCTATCCCTGCATCACCAGTTCCTGCTGAGTATCCTTGTGCAGAGTGGAGAGGTAAGGTACGAAATTCCTTGGGTCCTGGAAGTCCCTTGCGCCACCTCCAAGTCTCCTCTGTCTGGCTCCTTTGCACCCTGTGGAGAGAGTGACAGAAAGTCACTTTTTTTTTTTTAAAGAAGGGTCTACAGGTTGTTCAGGGTCTCAGTACTAAATCAGACTCATAGTGATTCTTCCATCCTCCCAAGTGCTGGAATTACAGGTGCTTGCCACCATGCCCAGTCTCAATTGCCATCTCAGCGTGCCCCCAGGGCAAGGGCTAGCAAAGCAGGCTCAGGAATTTGAACCCCTGGCCCCTGAGCTGTTTGCTACACTTTTTTGTTGTGAAGGTGTCGAGCTTTTTTCCTGATGATAAGGCTTGAAGACCATGGGTGGGAAGTGCCTAATTTGTATGGGAAGAATGGCCCAGAGGGATTGAATATTCTCTTGTGCTTTTGGGGCCCTCTGCCAACTAAAGAGCAGGCGTGAGAGGGGCTAGACTTGCCGCAGCTGTGATTCAGCACACGCATTTGCACGTTTGATGACGGCATAAACGAGTTGTCACTTTCTGCTTCTGTAGGTTCAGTGCATGGGGGCCTGCCAGTTAAACTAGTAAAAGACACTTTAACAGGTGGGAAAAGAAGAGACGTTTGCTGGAGGCAGCCAGCTGCTGAAGTGGCTGATGTGTTGAGTGACCAACCTTAGCAGGGGTAGGGGAGCAGGGCTGGTGGGAACACAGGGCTCTCTGGGAAGGACATACAGATTTTTAGGACAAGCGGGAGGTAAGAAGGCATTGATTGTTTTGTTTTTCCTCCTGTACAGGTATGAGTGGCTTTCTTGTTGTCTTCAGCTTGTAAAGCTGCCTAGGAAAGCAGGTTTATTGTTGGGGAAGGACTGTTTTTTGCTTCTGTGAGAGGATTTATGGCAGCCTTATTTCCCAGAATTTGTTGTTTTGGTCAGATAAGGGAAGCTCAAGAAGGCTGCTTTTTGCATCTGTTCAGTCTCAGATGTCTGTAGCTTAAAATAAACCTCACCACATCCCTGGAGTTCACTGTACCAGTGTCCTCTGTGAGGCCCTGCCCCTCCTGAACTGCAGCTGCCATATCCCCTAGCATCTACATTGTTAGCTATTGTAAATGATCGGAGATGACTTAGTGTATGTGAGAGGAGGTGCTATGTGGAGGTTATAGGCAACTACCCCATTTTATAGAAGGGGCTTGATTTCCTCTGGAGATCTTGCAGCCAGCTCCCCACAGCTATGAGGGGGACTGTACACCCTTCTACACAGGTCTTGTAGGGTTGGTAGTGGTAGATATGATTATTAGGGGTTGCGACAGGTGGCAGATTTGGGGCCTCCTTGCCTGTTGGGAGTATGGCTCTGTCTCCTGCCTCTGAGGTGAAGCCTCGGGTGGATGCTAGTGCCAGTTAGCCTAGGTGACAGCCCTTGTCAATTCCAAGATCGCAGTCCCTCTCTGTCTCTGTGATGGCTCCCCTGTCCTAATCTGAGTAGAGAAATCAGCAGCTGGGATACAGTTTGGGAATAATTCTGGCCAGGAGGGAAGGAGGAACAGGGCAGAACCCACAGTGTCAGGCTCCCTGGGGCTTAGAGAGGAGAGCAGAATATGTAGGGAGCCCTCAAGTGCAGAAAAGAGGAGCGTTAGGGCAGTTGACACATGAGTAGTGTGGTCACCAGTGGGATGGACAGTAGGGAGGGGAGGGGTTCAGCTGTCAGAGGATGCGATGGGCAGTGGATGGACTCTGTTCTGCTGTAAGCCTAATGACTTCCCACTTCTTTGAAAGGGCTCGCCTGTGTCACTCTCTCTCAGGTCCTGTCAGCTTCCCCCCATTACACTCTCCCTTCTTGTTGCTTGTTAGTTATTCTTAAGCTAAGAACAACTGAGTGCAGATTTTGGGGGTTGGCAGGAGAGGCCAAGTGGTGAAGGTTTCCCAAGGCGACTCCTACAGCAGCAGCAATCAATACCCAGAAGCAGGTTCAGCCAACTCGGCACTTTCCATAATGCAATTTCCACTCCCTGGACCTTGGTGTTAGAGTGGGTAGGCACAGATATTACGAAGCAGTGACCTGCATAAGGGCTCAGTGCTCTGGAATCTGGTGATCCTCCTGTTTAGGCAGCATCCCCACCCAGCAGTTTGCTCCCTGAAAGGAGTTAGTCTTGTACTTCCTCTTCCTCTCCAGGAAGGAGAGGGTATGACACTTACCTTGGGCTCTGCTTTTGGGCGCTTGCTTCCAGAGAAGAAATAGGTCAGGGCATGCTGCTGGGGTCCCTTGGAAAGCAGAAGTAGGAGGGTTACAGGATTATTTTATATCCTTGGTAGGTAACTAGTTACTTCCCTAGTAGGTGGATACAGGAAGAAAGGAGGGTGGAGCTTTGAAATGCTGAGGGACAAGGGTGTGGTCACTTGGGCCTTGCTTCCTGGTGGCCCTGAGTCCCTAAGTCAGCAGAAGATGGAGTCTCAGGGTGTGATTGTTCCCCTAGCTGCTGAGGAGGAGAGGCTGTCACAACCTGAGGCTCTTGGTGGTCCCCAGGAGAAACAGCCAGGGGAGTTAGAAAATAGGACAGGAAACAGGATTGAAGTCAGGTGGAGGTCTCTACCTGATGGGAAAGGAGTGATGAAAAACAACAGTAGGGGGCCGGGGAGATGGCTCAGTGGAATAAGTGCTTCCCTGGCAAGGGCAAGGGCCTGAGTTCGATCCCCAGTTCTGCCAAAAAAAAAAAAGGAAAAACACCAGTAGGGCATTTATTTGTAGCTTTGAAAAATTGGTATCTGGAGACTCAAGGTTGCCTAGCAACTAATGACTGAATTGTCCAAGACTGAAGCAGCTTGACTGCTTTAGGCACTGTGTCCTTGTTTTGCCCTCTCACTTATGACCACTTTCCTGCCTCGGCTGCTCCTAGCAAGAGGCTTTGCTGAGGCTTCTCTCCATGCTCAGGATTCACAACTGGTCCAGCTGAAGCCAGACTCAGCTTGGAGTAGGAGTAGAAATCAAAAGTTCTAAAGCCTCTGAGACAACAGAGAAAACCAACATAGATTTTCTGTGTCAATCAGAAACTAGTCTTGTGTGAAATACTTTATTTCTAGCCCTCAGATAGAATGGTTTTGAAGTGCCTAGAAGGAGTGGCACACCTTCATGAGCAAGCTGGTGTTACAGAAACTTGCACACCAGTACCTTCAGGAGTGGAAGAAGCACTGCAAAATTCTGCCAGTGATTGGAAGTATTCTTGAAATCAGAACCAGGCATTATCCAGCCTTCCCAAGGTCAAGGCAGGTGCCCGTGCTGTACAAGGACCAGCTTTGCACCTGTCAGGTAGATCAGATCCCAAGCCTGTTGTCCACGCTCTGTACTTCCACCCTTGCCTGAACTTGGCTCCATGTGTTGGTAATCCAGGGAAATGAGAAGTTTGAGAAACTGTTATACATACTTGAACCTGGATTTTTTCATTTGGACTATGTTAGGATTAACACAAAACAGCACATTTTATTTTAAAATATAAGAGAATTTCTTTCACAGATGCAGTATATACACCAGTGCCTCCCCAGAGTGTGTATTTAATCTATCTGTAGTTACCTTTCCTTGGGCACAGAGGCATCCTCAGCTCAGGTGTGCTGTGTGCAGGAGGCAGTATAGAGAAGGAAATCCAATGCGAATGCAGGTGTTGATAGGCTGTTCAGGGCTTGGAGAAGGAAGGGTGGTGAATTTTCCTACAAAAGCAAAAGGTCTGGGAAACTGGAGAACATTCCAGAACTACCCCAGCTCTTATCTGTGCTGGGAGGACCACAGGAAGCTCCAGGGGCTCTATTGCTCTTCTTTTGCCTTTTTTCTTCTTAGTGAATACACAGCTACTGTAAAGTGTAAGCAATGAAAGTGCTGCTTTAAGGACAGAGGGGCATTGCTTCTGAGACCTCCTTGGGCACTCAGCCCCAAAGATAGAAGAGAACCCCTAAAGGTGTGAGGAGCTGAACCAACACATGCTATTATTGGACCAGGCCTACTTTTCTGGACAGCTCCCTGGAGGGAGAAAGTACCGAGCCTCCGGAGGTGCTAGAAATTGGCTGCCTTTCTGTGTAGCAAGTAGATTGGGGTGCCACATTGGATGACTCATTCCAGGAGCATGGCCTTGCCCTCCAGGCTCAGCAGGCACTCAGAGCTGCTGGTGGAGGACAGGAGGCGCCTTGTTCCTCCTTGCTATGTGCTCCAAGCTGTTTGCTCCTGCTGGGGTTGACTCGGCTGCAGGTTCTCAAACTCTGCTCTACCTGAGGCTCATGACAGCAGTGGTCTAGAGATGTCTTTGTCCCTCTGAGGCTCTGGTCTGTAGCAAGGGCCTGCCCAACGTTGCTGCCTCCTGAGCTATTGGAGGAGGTGTTTGTGCTGGTCCTTACCCTGACTCTTATTTCTTTGCTGACTTGATTGAGTTCATGATGCTTTATAGAACCAAAATAGCAGGATACACTTTAGGATTCTACTTTAAGAGTAATTTTATGCTTTTTGTTTTTGTTCTTTAGGATACGAAGTTGTGGATAATAATGGAGTATCTTGGGGGCGGATCTGCACTGGATCTGGTAAGTAGTCTATTGGGTGTGGCCCTCCACCCAAAACTTTTCTCTCAGTCTGTTTGAAAGATGATTCATTACTTTCCCTCTTCTAAGTGACACAAAAAAGGAACCAAACTTTCCATGTAGCTTTGCTTCTTGTATGTTATTGAAAATTATAGGCCTACCTTTAAAATTTTTATTTATTTATTTTTAATGTTTTATGAGAGGGGCCAGTCAGCTAGCTCAGCAGAGTGCATTGGCTGTGGTTTGATCCCCAGGTGCACTGAGATGGCGATTGAGACTGGGCATGTTGGCATGTACCTGTAATCCTAGTGCTTGGGAGGATGAAGACAGGAGGATTGCTATGAGTCCAGTCTATGCAGTGAGACCCTATAGACCTTGTACTATATACATTTAAAAAAAAATACAGAACAGAAATATGTTTTATGAAAAACTGATAAATTCATTCATAGAAGCAATGAGAGATTTTGCTCAGAATTCTTAATTAAGTATAGTTGGTTGGCTTATTTTCCAGAATCAGCTTTTAACTTCAGTAGAACTGATAATGTCATGGCTTCATGTTTTCATGTTTCAGATGGTAATTTAACTTCCAAAATAAGTGTATCCCCTTTTCATCTCCAAAATAAGACATGGGTGATTATTGGGGTGTGGCATCAGGTCTTGGAAAACGGGTCAGGCAAGGAGTTGGATGGACACCCGCCCTTGCCTCTTGCCAACGTGCACATGGTGTTGGGATGAGCAGGCTGCGGCCAGGTGGCGTCTCCCGCTATGGTCCTGCCCTGTCACGTAAAACATGGCTTGAGCTGGGCTTTCAAGTGTTCCCGCATAAGCAGCATCTGTGAGCATGGCTGTGTCCTCTGAAACATAGGATGTGCAGAAAATAATTTTTTAAGAAAAGGTGACGGGCTGGGGAGATGGCTCAGTGAAATAAGCACTTCCTTGGCAAGCGCAAGGGCCTGAATTCAATCCCCAGTTCTGGAAAAAAAAAAAAAAAAAAATTAAATAAATACATAAAAGGTGCCACAAGGCCAGTGAAGTAGCTCAACAGACTAAGTACCTGCTTAAGCAAGCCCAGGGATGGGAGATTTTTTGTTATTTTTCTAAAAGTTTAGCTCTCACTTTGTAGAGGTTTTAGTCTATAATCAGCTGGTTCCAGCCAGGGTGGCTCATGGCAGAGAGGCAGTTGTTCATGACAGCTGAAGACATAAGAGATACCTGAATGGCATGGAGAGCATCAATGCTACCAGCTTTAGGGGGGTGAAACACTCACAGCTTTGATTCCAGCATCAGACCATGGATCAGGCACAAACTAGATTCAGCCATTCCTGAGAACTACCCCTATAAGGAAGGCTGCACGAGCCTTGGGGGACATGCTGGTGCAAACCATAGACTATGTGTATCTCCAGAAAGACAGTATACCTTAATTTAGAAAATTACATACTGTTATAAACCATACAGAAAAAGTAAAAAATATTTACTGAAAAATAATTCAGTAAAAAGAATCTGGTATGTTATAAACAATGATATTAAAGTGTGGGTGGGAACCCAACTGGATACTTTTTTTGGTCTTTCTTTAGTTTCTTTCCATAAATAAACACATTACACAAAAAGCTTTTCCTTTCTTCACTCTTGGGAAACACTATGGGAATGTAGAAAACTACCTCATTTAGTGCAATTAGAGTTACTATTATGTTAAGTGAGCTTAATTTGTAGTACACTTGAAGTTACTTGCAGAGACTTTTTCTTTCTCCACAATGAGTCCTTCAGAGCAGCAATTCTAGTTTCAGTGTGCTTTAGTATGATTCATTGTCAACGCTGTAGTGATTTGGTGTGAGTATAGTTTTAGACATCATTCTTAGCAGGAGGTGTGGGGTTGCTAGCTGTGGAAACTGACTGTCCTTCTCCAACCTCCTACTTTGTCTTCTTTGTCTTCCATCCCAACCCCCAAAGCTTCAAAGTGAAGGACACACTTTAATAATGGGATAGAGTAGGTTTTTCTTTTTTTTAGTATTTAGTACAGGGTCTCATTATGTAGATCGGACTCAGTGATTGTCCTGTTTACAACCTCCCAAGCACTGGGATTACAGGCTCATGCCACCACACCCAGTATCAGTCACTGTCTCAGCATGCCCAGGGATTGAACCCAGGCTGCTGCATCTGCCTAAGCAGGAGCTTTAATCTGCTGAGCTATTTGGCTGGCCCTAGTAGTTACTTTTTGAATATTGGAAACTATTAGGGTCATTTCAAAAAGGTATCGTATATATTTATAAAAGGCCTTAAAACCAGAATATTGTTGTGTGTAAAAGTGTGATGCAGTAAAGCTGAATAAATGGACTTAAGGGCCCTATCTTTGAAAAATTCTAAGTAGGTTTTGCTTATGTATGCTAACAGGCATATATCCTTCCCACAGGGGAAGGATGACCGTGTCTCTTGTTTGGAGAGCCTGCCCCACCAGTTCCTGAGCACAAGGGTCCCTCCACAGTGGGAATCTCCTCAGGTTGCAGTCTGCTCAGAAGCTTGGCAGCCGTCCTATCCCATCCTGTCCCTGCCCTGGAGCGCACACCAAACTTGCCTGTATGGGCTCCACACACACTGTGTCATACGCAGTGCCCTTTATTCTTTGTGTGGCTGTTGTCCTGTGTTACCTGTGCCATGAAACCTATGTGTGCTCCCTTCTGTTGGGTCTTGGCCAGGACAGGAAGCTGGCCACGCTCCTCCCCCAGGATGCCCTTTGAGCCTTGGAGTGCATTTGGGAAGGTTCTCTTTGGTTCCAGTGGCGAGGTTCTGGGAAACCAGGCTCAGGCTGGGATGTGCACACAGACTTGCCAGGACGTTTCTTCAAGGGGAGCCGGGGGTACTTCAGAGGTGGGCAGGGGATTGTCACAGGCCCCTTTTTGTGTTCTTATTTTTTTTATAGTTGAACCACAGATTCCTGGTGAGTGTTAGCAGCTGGTGTCAGACAGGAGACTGAAAATTTGAGGCTCCAGTTGTACAGACTCACAGGGTCCCTATAGAATAGCAAGTAACTTTACTCCAGGGTGAAGAAGGGGAGCCTCAGACCAGGTGGCAGGCCCTGGGGTCTTTCTTCTTGGTATTGAAATAAACCTCGGGCCCTTTGTAGGGAGACAGAGTGCGGTTATTCTATCAGTTTCCTGCTGATGCATGCTTTTTGACTTTTAAAAGATGTAAATTTAGGATCTGTCCTGAGGGACAAAGACATGCTATAGTTCAGTTATTAAGAGCTGTGAGTACATTTTGAATGCACCTACCTGGATGTGCTCAATCTGTTGAGGGGGGGCTGTATTAAAAGAAATTAAATAATAAGTGAAATGTTGATTAAGATCCCCAAGGCCACTGTGAAGAAACCGATAGTTCTTCAGAATACAGTTCGGAAGCCATTTGTGTCATTAGGCTGTCAGGTTACAGCTGCCTACAGACACCAGGCCTAAGAGAGTATAATTTAGTGTGCAATTCAAGACATTCTAACTTCCAGTATGATAAAGAGTTGGGAGCCCAGTGAGTGAAACCACTCCAACCAGAAAATCCTTAGTGCATGCCCACTGCATGTTTGGTCTTGCCCAAGCCCTAGGGAGTTATAGAGTCCTGCTGTTAGGGAGCTACATGGCCAGATATATCAGTGTGTGTTAGAAAGTGTTCAAAGAAGAGAAAGCAGGTAGAGGACATTGGGAGAGGTTGGTAAGGATTGGCAAGAGGGCCTTCAGCAAAAAAGTTTTATCTGATTAGTGGGTTAGTTACCGTTGCTAGAGAATTTAAGGGACAGATTTGGAATCTAATTAAGAAGGAACGTTGCTACATAAATCCATTGCTTGATTAGGCAGAGATGTTTGACAAACTTAAAATGAATACATAGCACAATTTTGGGGGGAAAAATGCAGAGGTGCCTTCAGGTAATGTTTAGGTCAAGCTGGTTTGTCACAGTGCCAAACCAAGGCAGAAATGGAGCTGTGTCATGTGTCGGGTCACCCTGGCTTTCCCCAGTCTTCAGCCTCCACCCTCCAGCTGCCTATATTCCACACCGACTGGAGGAGGGGCTTGATTCATGGGTGCTCACATTCTACCTGCAGCTGCTGCCGCCGCCGCTGCTGGCTGCTCCTGCTGCTGCTGCAGGGTCTGGGGCTGTGGTCTCCAGGGGCCTGTTGTTGTGCTCAGCTGGTGGTCCTCATGGCAGGCAAAGAAGGGGAAAGAGGAATGGGAGCAGGGATTAGCAGTAACCCATGGGTAAATGTAGTCCCCATTTTTTCCTGTTATAAATTCTTGAAAATGCTCACAATCTTAATGATAGAATCCAGCGTGTTTCTTCTGGCCAGCAGTTGCATTGGCAGAATTAAGCCCACCCAGCTTGAACAACTGTAGGAGTATCTGTTATCATGAGTTTGACAGCTATGTTAGGGTTCTTTGGAGAGACAAAACCAACAGGAGGTGGTTTGAGGAGAGGGTACTTATTGAGGAAATGGCTCATGTGATTGTGGAGGTGGAATAGGCCCACGTAGGTGGTCTGCAAGCTGGAGGACCAGATACGTCTGTAACATGGCTCAGTTCAAGTCCAGAGGCCAGACAACGTGGAGTGCAGATGTTGAGGTACGGGAGAAGGGTTTGTAGCTTCAGAACAGCGGGCCCTCAGCAATGTGGCAGTGGCCCACCCACCTTAGTGGGATGGGGTTCCCTTGGTCCTCTGACTCAGATGCCAGTATGGAAGTACCCTCTTAGGCTCAGGCTCACCCAGAAATAGTGCTTTTCAGCCAAATTCACACCCCGAATGGACCGTCACAGGCACCGTGATAGATTTCTATCCTAGATGGAATCCTTAAGTTCTCTGCAAGGTTTCCCCTCTCATAAGGCAGTGGTGCGGGTATGTGGGAGTTCACACCAGAACTAAGAAGGTGTGCTGCTCATGCTGCCACCTTTCAGTCTGCTGGGGGTTTATAGTGCCCTTTCCCGCTCCCCTGTGCTGCTCTGCCTGTCTTTCTGAGGGCTCAGTGGCAAGAATTCTTCCTGAAGGGGGCAGCGCAGGCTGGCCTAGGGCTGCCAGCTTCTTTCTGGAATCACTGGGTTTCCTCGAGTTGTGTCACTGAGATTAGGAATGAGCATCCCAGGACCTCTGCCCGTGGGGACGAGAGAAGTGCGTTTCTCTTGTGAAATGGAAACTTGTGCATTGAACATTGAAAAAAAAGCGTGAAGAAAGCAGACTCATTAGAAGACAGTGTGTCTTTACTGTTAAGTTAGAAAACACTCTGGAGGAACACACAGTGGAGAAATGAATCCAGCCCCGTAGACCACTACTGCTCTCCTTGTACTGTCCTCTGAGGCCTTTACAGAGCTTTAGGTGGTGGTGCTGGTAGAGTCTGTCATTGTAGCTTGTGATTGATTCCTGTCTGCGAGTGATGGTGGGCATGCTGTGTGGTGTGATGGCACTTTAGGTTTCTTTCTTCTGAGTGGGGGTACATCTGACATTTATTCAGTACACCTTTGTAAGAGTGGACACTTGAGTCAATAGTAATAAAAGTTTCTCAAAAATTTCCAGAGGCTGTTGTTACCTGAGTAGGAATAATTTTTATTATTTAATATACATACTTTGTGACAAATCCCCAATGTTAGGAATTGAATTCTATATCTCTTGGAGATGAGGAGCTTTAAAATAGAGATTTATACATTTGGGTGCAGCAGTAACCTCCAGAATGGATGTGTTCATAGCCCTTTTCTCTGAGAAGTTGTTTTGTGTTACAAAGATGAACCTTCTGGTACAGTAAGTAGATGAGGGCAGATCCTGCACTGGAAGTTTCTGGACTCTTGTCTCCTAGCCTTAGGGACCCTGGGCTGCATGGTGATGCCCACAGGCCAGCTTGCAGGCTGCAGGTGTAGTGACCAGAGCTTCTCACAGGCACCACCGAATTGCAGCTGATCTGGCTTCATTCTGCAAAGCTATTTTCTCTGTTTTTTTTTTTTTTTTTTTTTTTAAAGAGTACTTTAATAGAGTTTAATTATGTAGACCAAATGCCTGCTTTAAGTGAACATGTTTTAAAATATTACTTATCCTTATAAATTTAATGAGGATATTGCCCTGTCTCCCACTATATATAAGACAGTCAATAGTTGTAACACTCCCTTGTGTTTATCTGTTAGTTAGAACCTGGTCCTTTAGATGAGACTCAGATCGCCACCATATTGAGAGAGATACTGAAGGGACTCGATTACCTGCACTCAGAGAAGAAGATCCACAGAGATATCAAAGGTAAGAACACTGTGCTCTTTTCTTTCTGTTAAAATACTGGAGGTGTTGGAGCTAAACTTCAGCCCTAGGGAAGTTGTTCTGGAAGGGCCAGGAGAGGATGCATGTGCTTTCTGGTGCCAGGCACTCTGTAGTGTGGTGACTGAAGTGGGGTGTGACTTTCTTTCACAGCGGCCAATGTTCTGCTGTCCGAACATGGAGAGGTGAAACTGGCTGACTTCGGAGTGGCTGGCCAGCTGACCGATACCCAGATAAAGAGGAACACCTTCGTGGGCACGCCTTTCTGGATGGCACCCGAGGTCATCAAACAGTCAGCCTATGACTCAAAGGTAAGAGGCTGCGTGCTATCCTTGAGTCCTGCAGCCCTTTGCTGGCCCCTGCAGGGCTCCTGGAGGTGAATCTCCAGCCTCCCTTTTTCTTGATGTGTCCTTCACCATGATTGCTGATGCAGCTATGGTGGTCATGGTTTTAGCTCGTGCGTGTTCAGAGTGATGGGCAGATGTCATGTGCAGGAGTGGGAGCCTTGAGCAGCGGGGACAAGCTGCAGGGAGAGGTCACGGAAGGGTAGAGTGAGGGAGAGTGTGTTCTCACCACTGGATTCCACCTCCCAGGGTATTTTTAGCTCTCAGTCAGGATCCTCGCTCCAGGAGCCTCCTTATCAACACGAGGCACAATGTCACCTTTCTTCTGATTGCTTGTAACTTGCCAGTTCTTTTTTTCCCTGTTGCCCTTATGTTCCTAGTAGTATATGCTATGGATCCTAGGGATTCTTCGTTTCCTATTTCTCTGATAAATTCCATTTTCTGGTCTTTTCTCAGTGGACTGTACATAGTAAAATCACACCATCCACAGAGAATTGGTTCTTGTGAGCCACAGTTTTCTAAACAAGGTAGCAAGCATAATGTAGTGTTGGCTTTTTAAATGAACCCTTTTGATTTGTAGTAGAATTCCCATCTCTTGAAATGGTCCAGGAAGCACTAGGACATTTTCTATCAGGAGACATAGGGTCACCATCACGAGCCATTGGCCTTTGCAGTGCATTGGTGTGGCCCATGGAGCAGTGTCTGTGGTTCTGGCTTGGGAGAGGTGGGCCTGCTGTCTTACTCGTAGGTAGTGGTGGCTGTGACTTGTGTGAAAATCTAATGGCCTTGGGAGCTGCAGAGCATCCCTTCTCCACAAGCCAGCTGGCTTTCCAGTGGTGAAACTCAACACTGTTCTGTGGGTGCCTTTGCCTGTGTTGATGGGCTCCCTCCCTAGCTGTGGTCTTCTCCAGAGGCCCTAGGTTCAGGACTGAAGGACTGAGCAGCAGTGTGTTTAGCCCTTTTTCTCCATTTATCAGGGTTCATATATCTAGATTTCAGTATGGCAGAGACTGGAATCCAGTTCGTAAATCCATCTGATTACACAACCCAGAATGTTTTCTTCCCCGTGTTCATAGTATTTAGCTGGTTGTCCAAGCCCCACAGGACGTGAGATTTAATTTGTACTTTTTCAGTTCTGCCCATCACTCCAACTTTGGAGTTTTTCTTTTAAAAGCTAACTTGGCCCTTTTCCACTCTGATCCTGGTTTGAAGCATCTCTGGTCCTTTGTGTGGCTTTGAGTAGTTGAAAGATCTGCTAACTGCCTTGCCAGAGTTCTTGCCCGTAGCAGCCAGTGGATGGCGTCAAAGGCGTGGAGATGCTGGCTCACACCCACAGGAGTGTGCACTTGTTTAGAGGGGCAGTAGTGTAAGAAAATGTGTCCCTTCTTTCTTCCAGCCTTTTACTATTCTACCTTTTACTCTGATTTTCTCAAAAAGCATTTGCTTGGGTCATGCCCAGTGATCATTAAGGGAAATCATGTGTGAAATTGTGTTTGCTGGCTGGGGAGGCATAGCTGCTGCAGATGAGGACAGTGTTGGTGTCTTAGCTTTAAGGTCTTTAGGAGCAGATTTCTAGAGTGGGGCCTTCCTGAGAAGTCTCTCCCTGCACCCCCACAGGATATGGCTCTGGCCAGGAGCTCTTGTCTAGGGCAGGGCCTAGGGAGCCTCTGGGGCAGCTGTAGTCTTACGGCCCAGGTGTCCCTGGCTTCCCAGTGCCCCCTTTATGGATCCTGGTGCATACTCAAAGGCTTCTTCCTGCCTGTGTCTGTGCTGCAGGTACAGAGAGATATCTCCTCCAGGGCTGCAGGCGTCTTACCAGGCTGCTTTCTCTTAGTGTACACACGCGTCTCAGAGGTGAGGGAGATATGCTAGGCCTCATTTTCCTTCTCCTGGGCCTGAGGGCTCAGGCACATCCCCTTCCTGGAGCCTCACAGCTTTGCTTGCAGTGATAACCCACGCCGGTGTCTGTGATGCACTGTCATTTTTCTGGGCTGCCAGTGGCTCCCACATGTGTGCAGGTGTACAGGTTCTCTTGGTGGTCTCAGCTCTCAGTCTAAGATAGTGGTAGGAAGTAGCTTTTATCTGGTGTTGCAGAGCTAGTGCAGTGTAGCAGGTGGTGCCTAGGACTGGACTGCCCCAAATTGGAGGTGCTGCAAGGCCAGGCTCAGTGTTCTCTTGTGAATGACGTCCTTGTTTTAGCCTCAGAATCAGTACGTGTATGCTTTTTAGTGATCATCTGTCTGGATAATACTGAAAAAAGAGATGGAGAAAGAAGAGCCTTCTGTAGATTGCTGCCATGCCCACACCAAGTGGTTCCAGTGCCTAGTCATCTGTGAAATAGCCACCTGCATTTGCACTGCATGTTGGTGCTGAAGCCAAGGGAGGAGCTGGCTGGTTGGTGGTGCTTGTTGGTACCTGCAGTTGGCCTGGCTCTTGTGGAGTGGGGCCATCACCACCTTGCTGTCCATGCATGGCTTGTAAGTCACCTGCTGTCTTGGCTGGGAAGAATCTGCAGGAGATAAGGATGTGACCCAGGAGCGAGTGACTGGGCTTTTTTAGCAGGTTTAATGAGGGCCATTTCAACTTGGGCTTTTATTACCATGAAAGTGTCTGCTGTGTGTCCAGATCCCCTATAAATCCATTCCTTAGTATTGCACCT
This sequence comes from Ctenomys sociabilis, assembly GCA_004027165.1. Taxonomy (NCBI): domain Eukaryota; kingdom Metazoa; phylum Chordata; class Mammalia; order Rodentia; family Ctenomyidae; genus Ctenomys; species Ctenomys sociabilis. The sequence goes on along the minus strand of PVKA01002961.1, from coordinate 11,599 downwards.
GAGCACACAGTAGCTATCTTAAATGCATTTTTGTTTTGACTTGATGTCAGGCATGGTTTTCTTCTTAGGATTATACAGAGTTGATTAGGGTTCCCTTTGGAGTTGTTTCCCATGCGCTATTTAAAAGACATCACTTAAGTTGTGTTCTGTCTCCAGACTTGTAGCCAGTTTGCTTTGTTCCACTTGACACTGTGAGGACCTAGGGTTGTGCTGTGTATAATTCTTGCTGAGGATCCTCCAGTCAGGCACTGCCATCCCTTGCTGCCTCTCTGGCTCCCACTTCCTAGAAGTGCTCCCGTGTGGAGTGTGTTGCTCCCAGGGAGCACTTGCACTTCGGGCCTCACCTTGTGGCTTGTGACGTGACTGTGCACTCAGAACCACCGTCTGCTTTCTCTGTTGGCAGCATCTGAATAGCTGATTTCATGTTTCCCCAGATGGCAACATGGACCCCCTAATGCCTCAGTTTTCTGTGTCGTGGAAGAAAACCGCCCTTCCCCTGCATTCCTTCTATTATTTAGGCACATGTTCCAAGTTAGATGCCATATTTCATGGATGCAAGAAATAGACAAACTCAGTTTTACTTAAGACTCTTACCAATGCCATGTCGGTATGTTTTATTTCACTTAGGTCATGGGCCAGTGCAGTTTAATCATGTTTCTGGGTTGGATGCAAGTAACACTGTTACTGAATATTGTAGGGAGCACCTTACATCTACTGAGGATATGTTCCTGCAAGTGGGATTGATTTCAACAAGTTCAGCTTGTTTCACTTTTGAGTCATTTGCCAAATTGCTTGGCATTCCTTCCCTCCCTCCATTGTGTGTGTGTGTGTGTGTGTGTGTGTGAGAGAGAGAGAGAGAGAGAGAGAGAGAGAGAGAGAGAGAGAGAGAAAGAGAGAGAGAGAGAGAGTGAGAGATTACAGATTGAACCCAGGGCCTTCATGTTGAATTACATTCCTAGCCTCTTTTTAAATTTTTGAGTCAGGGTCTTACTAAATTACCCAGGCTAGATGGCTAGGTTTGAATTTGTAATTGTCCCGCCTCAGTCTCTGTGTGCTAGGACCACTTGGCATTTGTTTGAGTGCGAGTCCAGATTACTAGGTGTCTGCATCAGGGTGGGTGGTAGATGTGTCAAGGGGGGCAGGGACTGCATAGGGTCCATCCACTCTGAACCAATCCAGGAGCAGGAGGGGGTGGGGACACAGCACAGCAGGAATGCCCTGGGAGTTGGGTGACACTGGGGTTCTGACTAGGCTGCTGGGAAGGATGGCAGCAGTTTCTCTGTGCAGTGGGGACCTGGTGGAAGGGGCTTCTCCCAGTGCCTGGCATGCGCTGGGCCAGCATGTGGAATGGGATTGGTCCCCGCACACCTGCTCCTCAAGCTCAGGGAAGCTGGTGCATGCTCAGGGTTGGCAGTTGTAATATACTGGTTCAAGGGAGCTGGTACAGGCGGAAATGGATCTGTGCAGACTTCTGAGGTTGTCTGTGTGAGCACAGTCACTGCTTCTGCAGGTCCCACCACCACAGCTGCGGGCACTTGCTTGTGTGCACCTGCATTTGCTCCCAGGGTGAAGGGAGCCTGGGTAAAACCTGTTTCTGCTGAGCTTTTCATTCAAGAGAAAGAAAGCTTGAGTTGTAGGGAGAAGGAAAACTGGACTCCTCTTTTGCCTCACCCTGGTTCTTCCAGACCCATTCTAGGAGGGTAAGGGTTAGAACCAAGAATGGGGAACAAGACTTGCTGACGGCTATCCCCATGTTGGTAGAGAATGGAAGAAAGCGATACATGCAACAAGGCCAATTCCAGGGCCACTGGGCTGGGGTACGTCCTGGCACTCATAGCTGCAGGACATGGACAGTGCGTGCTGTCTACTTCCCAAAGGATTGAAAAGTACTGAGTACTGTGACCACCTCACCCAGCCTGCAGCCTCCCCCTTTGCTACCATGTGCCAAGTGAGAAAGAAGTGTCAGGTTCTGACCTGAGTTCTTAGAGTCATGATGGCTGCACAACGACACCAACAGCAGAAAGGTGTCGCTGAGCTAAGGTTTGTTTGCTACCTCAGTTCCCCAAGGTGTGTTTGCCAACCTGTTTTGTTTGACTTTTCAGGGCTTGCTTGCCCTGGTCTCTCAATCTTTTAAAGTCACCCAGCATTATTTGTGTATCACATGTCCATCTCCCCCTGGCTCAATCTTGGCTGTAGTGTCAGGGTAGCCGATCTGGATGCCCTGTGTTGGGCCACTGACTCCTGCCAACTGTGAATCTGAACGAGTCTCCCCGTCCAGTGTACCTGTCAGACCTTTGGCAGGAAGTACAACCACCAGCCGAGCTGGAGACCTCTCTCTTCAGGCTGATGGCACTGGGCAGGTTGAATAGGGACTGTCGGGGGATCATTTGGGGTGTGTGAGCCTTGTTTGGATTCTGATCCGGATGACTCAGCCATGGAAAAGTTTCTTTTAACAGTTGAAAATTTAATTATTACATGATAGGAGTTAACAGATGCTCCATAGTAAACTAGAAATATACTGACTTGAAAGCACCTACTCCCCAGCACATTTGAGCTGGCAGCATGTGGTTATTTCCCCTTTCTAGCAGGGACTCAGTGGGACTGTTCCGGCTGCCACTGCCCAGCAAGCATCACAAGAAAGATCCAGATCCAAAATTTGAAGTATGGTTTCTCTGGAATTCTATTGCTTTCACACCACTGTCAAGTTGAGCTGTTGGAAGTCAAGGCTTTGTAATTTTCGGTGACTATGTGGCAAGCACTTCTGATGTCAGCATAGTAGAGGACTTCACAACAACTGATTTATTTTAAAATACGTTCTGGCAACAAAGAGACGCAGCCTGCATGGCCAGACATCCAAGTTATTAAGTATGTGTCAGCTGTGTGTCTCTTCATCTGTGGCTCTCAGGTTCTGGACACCACCCTCGGACCCCTGCACGCTGCCCTCCCCTGTTCTGCAGATGAGGAAAGGAGGTGGAGGGTAGCTAGTTTGTCTGACATTATGGGACTTTGACTGTGGAGATTGCACCTGAACCCGGGTCTTGGAGACCAAGGTGCTCCTCAACTCCACAGCTGGGCCTGGTGCTAAGCCCTGCTTGGGATGTGTGGTGACTTCAGATTACCTCCTAGCTGTTCTTGCCTGCTGCGGTCTCCAGGGACCCACGAGCGTCCCTAAAGTAGCAAGCAGTGCCTACTGCAGAATGGCCACGTGACCCTTGTCAGGCTAGAAGTGAGGTGCTTGGTAGAGCCCATTTTTCTACTTGCTGCCTGTTTTGAGAATTATGACTACATCTTTGTTTCTTGTCATTAGTTAAAAATCCTCATCTTTCCCAAAACCTTAGACATGTGCTTAGAGACGTGCTATGCTTTCTTTCACTCAGTGTGTTGTTGATGCGTTTCTGCCCTGAGTCTAACATGACTTGTCATTGCAGGCAGACATCTGGTCCCTGGGTATCACGGCTATAGAGCTGGCGAGGGGGGAGCCACCCCATTCTGAGCTGCATCCCATGAAGGTTCTGTTCCTCATTCCAAAGAACAACCCCCCGACGCTGGAGGGAAACTACAGCAAGCCCCTCAAGGAGTTCGTGGAGGCCTGTCTGAACAAGGAGCCAAGCTTTGTGAGTTTGTGTTCCTCTGGGGCACGGCTAGGTTTCTGGGTGCCTTTTGGGATCCTTCAGTCCTATCAGTTATCTTTGCGGTCTTGTGAATTTTTCCTCTTAATGAGTTTGATTTCTCTGAACTATTATAGACTTCTGTTTTCATTTACTCATTTATTTTGAGGGAAGCGCTTATTCTACTGAGCCATCTCCCTGGCCCTTTCATTTACTCTTCTTGTAAGGGTAAAAAGTCTACTTATCTTCTAGATTTTTTGAGCATCTCAAAAAAGTGCTGCATTGAAGCTGAAGATCTTAGTATTATGGGACAATCATCCATTTTTACTGGCTTTGAGGAAGATCAGGCTGTGAACCATGCAGTTTTTAGTGGTTAAGGCTGCACAGCGGTGGACCCTGAGTAATTTCTAGTTGGCCAGTGTGTGCTAGGATGTGGGACCAGTGAGGCAAAAGCAGGTCCTGGCTTCTGTCCCTCCCTCCTCCTTCCTGTTACGTTTTGTGGCTTATTCACAGTGGCAGAGCCTGTGGGGGGCCTGCCTAGCTATGGCACCCCTTTCTATGTCCCACAGTCTGTTCCAGGTCATGTCTCCTGCAAGCGTGTGTTTCCTCGGGGATCCTGGCCCCTGCAGTGGCTGGCTTTTCCACCATTGAGGTCGAAGCCCCTGGCTAAGCTCAGTATCCTGAATCCAGAGTGTGCCCCTCATGGGGGCTGTGCATGGCCAGGATGGGAGCAAAGTGCTGGCCTCAGTCACTGGGGTGGGGACATTTGGGGCTGCTGGCTTTCTCATGGGGGGTGGGGGGAGTTGTGACCAGGAACAGGTTTCCACTGGCTTGGGTCTCTTGCTGGCTTTGTTTTCTTGCGGTTATTAGCCAGAGCATAGACAAGAAATCCTCTGTGGAGTGAGCAGGTCTCTCCATCATGTCTGTTGTGGAGTATTCAACCGGGCAAGGAAAGGAGTGGCTGTCAGATGCCACCTCCTCAGGCCCCATACTGCTGTATGCCAAGGGGCCTTTCACTGGATGCTTCCTGGCAAGGAAACTAAAAGTGCAGAGTCCCAGGCAGGAGTTCAGTGGCTCGTCTTCAGTAGGCCCAGGAGCGAAGTGGGGCCTTGATATGTTGGAAAGAGGTGCTTTGATGTTTTGAGGGAGACACACCCCTTGGGAAGGAGGAGGGCTGCAGGAAGGATGATCTCCCCCTCATCCTTCACAGAGACCTACAGCGAAGGAGTTGCTGAAGCACAAGTTCATCATTCGCAATGCCAAGAAGACGTCGTATCTGACCGAGCTCATCGACAGGTACAAGAGGTGGAAGGCTGAGCAGAGCCATGATGACTCCAGCTCTGAGGACTCAGATGCGTAAGTCGCTGTCTGGGCATTGTTGGGCTGTGACCAGCCTGGGACCTGGGTTCTCAGCTCACATTGCAGGGTCAGGTGAAGTTTTGTGTTCTTCCTTATATGGCCCAGGCCAAAGTGATACCTTTGTGGTACACCATGCAGCCAGGCTTTAAGGTCTTAGGGTCATCCGATATGGCCAGGGGTTTCCCTGACACGTGTGACAAAATGTATATGGCCCCTGCTGCGCCTGTTTCCACTGTGCTCCTGGAGCTGCCAAGGAAGTCTGGCTGGGGGTTGGAGCTGAGCCTGGAGCAGGCTTGGCAGGTGCAGCGGGGTGTGTGGAAGGAGAAGCAGCACTGCTGCAGTGTGGGGACCCTGCAGCACTGGGCTGTATGGAGGGCAAGAGCTAGCTCTGGAGAGTGGACAGACAGCTGGAGGCAGAGGGCAGACGGGCAGCAGGGCACAGTGGGGAGATGGGTGGCCAAAGGGGCAGAGGCAGGGCAGGGATCAAAGCCAGTTCCAGTTTGGCCAGAAGGAGGCACTTGGAGAGAAACTGGGGCTGCATGGGGTGCCTGACAGCTGGAGCGCCATCCCTCTGCTCGCAGAGTGCAGGGTGGAGTGCGCCTGAGATGACTGCCTGGTCTCCGTGGGCGCTGCTGGGGTACTGTGTGAGGCTGAGGTGAGGGCACTGGGATTGGAGGCAGTGGGGTCACTGAGCGAGTGGCTGGGATGTCTGTGTCCAGGGAGACAGATGGCCAGGCGTCAGGGGGCAACGACTCCGGGGACTGGATCTTCACCATCCGAGAGAAAGACCCCAAGAATCTCGAGAATGGAGCCCTTCCGCCCTCGGAGTTGGAAAGAAGTAAGGTACGGCCACTGTGCCCTGGTGCTGGGGCTTGTTGGCCGTGGGACTTTGAGTCCCTTCCCCTGGGGTGCGAGCTGCAGACACAACTGGCGGGTAGCCCCGCCTGCAGGCAGCCTGGGGATAGGCCAGAGGGTTAGCTGTGTAGCCCAGAAGTTCCCACCAGAGAGTCTCCTGTGCCAGGCCTACAGATTTGCTCTCTGCCCAGAAGTCACACCAGCATCTTGCGACCCTCAGCCATGTGTCATCGCTCCTTTTTCATATATGCAGTGACTATGGCCGCCTCTACAGGGCCAGGAATGTTTATATGTTAGAGTTGTGTTTATACTGTATGGTATTTACAATTGAGTTTTATTTAAGGCCTTTATAAATGAATGCATTACTTTTAGTTATGTATGTATGTGTGTACATACACACATACACATACACACACACACACACACACACACAATTTTGATTAGTTTCATGGCTGTTTACAAAAAACACCTGCACATGACGGTGCACACTCTTAGTTAGCCCCAGCACTCTGGACACTGAGGCAGGAAGATCTCAAGTTTGAGCCCAACCTGGGCAATATGACAGTGACTTAGTGAGATTGTCTCAAGAAAATGAAGGTCAGAGAGGGTGGGACTGCAGTGCAGTACAGAGGTCCCGAGGTACCTCAAGTGTTGGGACCACCACCACCAAAGAAAAGTTACGAAAGCAGTATTTTTAGGGTTTTCAGGGGTGGGTGTTCAGGACTGAGCTCAGGGCCCCACCCATGCTAGGCGAGTGCTGTTACTGAGCCTTAGCCTGTCCCTTCGGAGATCTGAGTATGATGGGCAGTTTTATTTATTTTTAATTTTTTAAATTTCATTTTAGGGAAGGGCCTACAGGGCGTTCAGGGTCTCACTACTAGATCGGACTCATAGTGATCCACCTATTTACAGCCTCCCAAGAGCTGGGATTCCAGGTGCCGTGCCACCACGCCCAGTCTCAATTGCCTTCTCAGTGCACCCAAGGGGTGGGGCTGGGGCAGGGGCCACCATGGCAGGCCTGGGGATTGAATCCCCAGCCCTTGCACCTGCTTGCAGGCGCTTTAATATATTGAGCTATTTGGCTGGCCCTGGTGGGTGATTTTAGCAGCCCTGGTCCCACAGATCTTCTGGGATGTTGGGAGATGGTTAGTGTTCAGACAGAGGGTGAAAAATAGTACCTGCCTAATGGCCCCTTGGGCACAGTGTCCCTGTCCAGGTCCAGGCAGTGAAGCCCCTCTACACAGTGCAGTCTTAACAGCTAAATGGCTGTCCCTTCAGAGCTCACTGTCCATGTCCCTTCCCTCCCTCCCCTTGTGGGATCTGGGCACTGGGCTCCCTGAAACCTTGGAGCTATGGGAACTGTGGCCAGTGAGCAGGATGTGTCCCAGTGTTGCTCTGCAGACAGCCCAGAAGCTGGGCGGGTGAGGCTGGTGTGGTGTCACTGGTTTCTGATGACTTTCCCTTTCTTCCCCTAGATGAAAGACATCCCAAAGAGGCCTTTCTCTCAGTGTTTATCGACAATTATTTCTCCTCTGTTCGCGGAGGTAAGAGGCCTGGTGGGCTTGCTGGAGATTATGGGAGAGAGAATGGGGCCCAGCTGCTGTGGGGCATGGTCACTAAAGACAGGGACCTTGAGTAGCTGGTGGGCACAGCATGGTGAGATGGGCACAGTGTGGTGAGTCTGCACTGTGCCCATAGCAGGTGCTGGCCGTAGGTGTGAGAGCCCCTACTGCCCACCTCTGGCAGATGCCCAGCTCTGAGCCTGTGTTACTCAGGTGCCACGCAGCTTGGGGCTTTCTGTGAAATCTGGCAGGTGCAGCCTAAACTCTGGCTCAGGCAAATTCATGGCACTGTTCAAAGTAGTTTTATTTTTAAGGGGGCCCCATTTCTCCTGAGTCCTTGTGTTTTCTTCATACCACGGAAGTTGGCCATGATGTGTATGTTCCTGCAGAGTGATCGTCTCGTCCTATAGATGACTCCGTGGGTGCATCCATGTGTGTGCATGAACTTGTGTGTCCTTTCCTGGCTCAGCTGCCTTGGAGATAACTGACATGTGTCAGCCCCACCTCTGTGCACAGTGGTCCCTGCTTCTCTGAGTAGCTTTGCTCAGGGGCCACATCTGAGATCCTGGCACTCAAGTGCGGCAGTCTGTGAGGTGAAGGAAATGCTGCTCATGCCCCATTCTGGGCTCACACATGATCTTCAGAGTCACAGTGTCCCTTCCCAGCCACTCAGGCTCCTCCAGCTGGCTGGCACCAGAGACATAGCAGCATCTTGTGCTGGCTTTGGATGGAGAGGTGTGAGCAAGGCAAGGGAAGCTGTACTGTTCTTGGCCACCTCCTGGTCACTGGTGTCACTGGTGTTGGCTGTGTTAATAGGATTGCCCAGGGATTGGGGGAAAAGGCACGTATATTTTTCATTTGCCCAAAACTATTTTTTATTGGGTTTCAAACGATGCTCTTGAGGTCATTACTTGGCAGCTTCCTCAGATTAAGCTTAATGCAGAAATACCTGGACTATCTGAAAGGTGAACTTGTAGACCCTCAGGCCTCCTTTCTGTGCATTTTTATTATTGATAATATATTGTAACCTGGCGCCCAAAGTGTTTAATGGGTCTGATGGAGAGGGTAGTCCTGAGAGCTCGCTGAGAGGATGAGTACCCTTATGTTTATGCATGAGGATGGTAGGGAGATGGGTGTTAGTGATCCTGATGCTGTCACTATGCAGTGTTCCCTCAGGCGGGGGCTGCCCAGGGGCTCCCCTCCCCTTTCTGCTTTGAGGCACCGATGTGGGTGGGTAGGGACTAGGCGGGTGGGGGTCGTGGACACAGATCACTCTCTGACCTGACTGATACTGAGCTGGTAAGTGACGAAGTGTAAGAGGTCTCAAGGTCATCAGGGTTGTAGCCCTGACAAAACAGTATTCCCAGCACCTGGGTCCTGTTCTAGGCCTTCCAGCAGGGAGAAAAGCTGTTGCTCTGATGGTCTTGCTGGTTTGTCAGTGGTAACATGACTTGGTAGCACCCTACAGAGCCAAAGCTGAGTGTCCTTTGAGATATTCACAGAGACAAAGTGGAGGAGGGGGTTTGCAGGGCCCTTGGTGGTTGTCATTTGCAGCTTCCATCTGCAGTTCTGGGAAGGGCATGTGGTCCCATGCTGGCTGGGTCTTGATCTGAGCCATCTTCTGCTGTCGGGTGCATACTGGTGATGGGTGGAGCCGACTGGGTGAGGAGGTGCTGAGGACTCTGCTTTCTCTGGGAGCGGAGGGCAGACACTGCAGTTCCAGAATTCAGGTTTTGTGAAGGGCTGGCCCTGAGGGCTGTTGCCAGAACTAGAGAGAGACCTGTTCACACCAGGAGCGAGCTTGGACTGCACTGCCACTGCAGTGTCACACCAGAGCAATTTCTGCTGGGCCTGAAGTGGCTCTTCTGGAGCAAGAAGTAGGGCTGTGTGGAAGTGGAATCCCCAGTTTAAAGAAAAGGTGCACATGGAACTCTGCTCCTTCCTCACAAGGTGTTCTCTGCTGGGACCCAGGATGCCCAGGTGGCTGTGGGTTTCTGGGGCCTGGAATGATGTCAGCAGGACTGTGTCTGCTCCAGGATCTGTGCTGAGGGTCACGCTGCCTTCTGTGTTTTCAGCTGAAGGAAAAGAGTCAGGCGTGTGGAGGGAACTTGGGGTCCATTGAAGAGCTGCGCGGCGCCATCTACCTGGCAGAAGAAGCCTGCCCCGGCATCTCGGACACCATGGTGGCCCAGCTGGTGCAGCGGCTGCAGCGGTGAGCGCAGGCTTCCTGTGCAGTCCTAACATTTGAGCTTTATCTCCTGCCTTAGCAAAGGATGTTGCTCCTTGTTGTGTCCTGGTGCCCCCAGGCCCCACAGACACTAGTGAGCACAGTTGTCCTGAACCACCTGACTGCAGCTCTGTAGTGAAGCAGCCTAGTGACTCCTGGCTGCTCTAAGCATACCTGCTCTTAGGTACGCAGTCTACTCACTAAAGCCTGTGAGCTCCCCCCCATTTTAATACAGTGTGGGGTTCAGTGTGCTGGAGGCACTAGCAGCAGGGGCTCCTGTAAGCCTGTGTGTGGCAAGTTCCTTCTGTGGTCCTGCAGTCTGCCGTGAACCTGTCCAGCATGCTGCACACTGTGAGTAGTTCCGGCTGCTGTGCTTCCAGCTGACCTGTAGGAGCGAGCTGCTGTGTCTGTCACACAGCAGTGTTTAGAGATGAGGTGTGTGCCCTTCCTATAGCCCTGCGTCTCTGGGTTCACTGTCATTGGGCCTTGCTCAGGCTGTGGCTTTGGTGTTTGTCCTTGGGCATCTAGAGGGTGGCCAAGTTCCTGGGGTTCCCAAGAGTGGGGGCACTTTGGCCATTTCTCATTTGCTTGAGGTGATGCCTGGGGCTACCTGTTTGAGCCCCTGGACCTGGGCTTCCAGTGAGCAGTCCTAACATTTGAACTTTATCTCCTACCTTAGCAAAGGATGTTGCAAAGTTTTCAAGCTTAGGATAGAAGCTCAACACTATACTTGGCTGCTTCAATTTTGAGGCAGTGGTCTTTGATCTCTGGCATCCTCCAGTACTAAAACCCATGTAACAAAATACAGAAATGAAGAAAAGTGGAATTTTAAAAGTAACCCTTTTGTTTACCCCCACGTAAGCATTTTTATTTCCCTAACTAGGTAGTATTTTTACTTTTTTGTGGCATGTATTTCTCATAAAAAACATCCTCACAGTAAGCAGACAGAACTAAACTTAGAAACAAGGGAGAGTTACTGGTGTCTTGCTTTGAATTTTGTTTTCTGCTTCTGTAGTGCCATTTCTAGACTGGTGTTCATTACCCAGTAAGTGTACCTGGCCTGCCCTGTCCCCCATGCTTCCTGTTGAGGGCCCCATCTCCCCACTCCTCGGCCTGTTTTTGAGATGCACATTAGCCAGCTCTGACTGATGGAGACAGAATGGAGCCACATGGAGAATTTAAAATCTTCTAGTAGCCGTATCTTAAAAAAAGTAAAAGGAAGCATTAAGCCTTGATTTAGACTCAACTTGCTGGTGTGGAGTGAGCACCTGTGGCCAGTCACGATGCATAGCTTCATCTTTAGCACTGTGGCTGGGCCTTTGGAGTCTTGGTTGGGTCCCTGCAGGCCTGGCTGTGGTGCCCATGGGCTCCTGAGGTTCTGTAGGACCCCAGCGATGGCTGCAAAGGCCAGTGAGTGAGCTCAACAAAGTGGTTGTCTCAGGAAAATGCCTGATGCTCAGATTGTCAGACATTTCTGTCTGTAGCAGTTTGGGTTACTGTTGGTGTCATTTTTGTGTGACATCACTTCATTCTTAGTCATTTATAATTCTTTAAATAGTTGTAGAACCATTTCCTTTAAGGCAGTGTGGGTATTTTTAGTGCTTTAAAAGAGTATCTCTAGTTGGGTACGGTGGTATACACCAGCTCAACACTAGGAGGCTGAGGCAGGAAAATTGTAAAGTGGAGCCCATCCCAGGCAAATTAGTGATCCAGCCAAATCCTGTCTCCCAATAAGAAATGCCTGGGATTTAGCTAAGTGTGAAGGCTCTATCCCCAGAACTCCTGGGTAGGGGCAGGACACTTTGGTGGAGATGTAGGGACTAGTCCTCTTAAGTATCCTAAGCTGTCTCTGGTCCTGGTGATTTGGAGTTGATTTCCAGACAGCTGTGGGAATCTTGCCCCCGAGGGGAACCCCCACCTATGAAGTGAGATATTACTAAACAATTTTTGAAGTACAAGAACCCTTGCCCCCACCCACCCCCCTTTTT
>PVKA01002960.1:45422-116625 GCA_004027165.1 Ctenomys sociabilis | reverse complement strand
CCTCAAAATGAAAATTATATAATACTAAGAAAGAAACTGAAGATGTGCCAGGGAGATAGCTCAGCAGCTTAAGCACATACCTGGCAAATGCAGGATCCCAAGTTCAATCCTAGGTAGAAAGAACAAAAGAACGAAAGAACGAAAGAAAGAAAGAAAGAAAGAAAGAAAGAAAGAAAGAAAGAAAGAAAGAAAGAAAGAAAGAAAGAAAGAAAAGACACTAAAAAGACAGAAAGACTCCTTACCCTCTTTCTTCATCAGTTAGAACCGATACAGTGAAAATGGCTATATAACCAAAGACAAGCTACACGTTCAATAAAATCCCCAACTAAATTAGCAACAACATTCTTCATAGAACTAGAACAATAATCTTAAAATTCATAAAGAATCAGGAAAGCCCCAGACTACCCAAAGTAGTCCTGAGCAAAAGGAACAATATTGGGGTCATTAGAATACTGTGCTGGCTTTTTTTTTTCTTTTTGGCAGAACCAGGGATTGAACTCATGCACTTGCACTTGCCAGGGAAACATTCATTCCACTAAGTCATCTCCCCAGTTCCCTGTGCTGGCTTTTTAGCATACTACAAAGGCATAGTAATGAAAATTACATGATGCTGACACCAAAAAACGCAAGTAACCCAATGGAATAGCCCTGAAGACATAGAAATACACCCTTGTGGGGCTAGGAAGATAGCTCAGTAGAGTAAGTACTTCCCTGGCAAGCACAAGGGCCTGGGTTCAATCCCCAGTTCCAGAAAAAGAAAGGAAGGAAGGAAGGAAGGAAGGAAGGAAGGAAGGAAGGAAGGAAGGAAGGAAGGAAGGAAGGAAGAAGGAAAGAAAGAAAGAAAAGAAAGAAAGACACCCATGCACCCTCAGCTATCTTATGTTTTGACTAAGGGGACAAAAGCATGGTGGAGAAAAGCCAGCCTCTTCAACAAACAGTGGTAGGAAAAGGATATCCAGATGTAGAAAAATATAACTAGATCCTAATCTCTCACCTTGTACTAAAATCAAACTGAAATGGATAAAAAGACCTAAATTAAATCTAGAAACTTTGAAGTTGCTGTAAAATAATACAGGGGAAACATTTGACGCCACAGGCTCAGGCAAAAACTTCCTGAATTGGACTCCAATAACACAGGAAGTTATATCAAGAATCAACAAATGGGACTACCTTGAATTAAAAAGCTTCTACAATGCAAAGGAAACAACTAGCATGGTGAAGAGACAACCTAAGAAAACAGAAAGAAAATATTTACTAGAAGAAAAATCTCTAGAGTATGTAAAGAACTCAAAACACAAGTAACTAGATGGAAAAATAGTCAACTGAACTGAACAAAGGCCACTCAAAAAAAGTATAAATGGCCAGTGAGTATACGAAAACTTGTCCAACATCTTTAGCCATTAGGGAAATATAAATCTAAATTACTTTGAGATTCTATCCCACCCTAGTCAGAATGAATACCATCATAAACTGGGGGGGGGGGAATATCCTGGCACAGAAGCAGGAAAAAGATACTCTCCTACATTGTTGGTGGAAATGCAAACAAATACAACTACTATGGAAACCAGTACACAGATCCCTCAAAAAAAAAAAAAAAAAAAAAAAAAAAAGAAATACCATTTGATGCAGTTCTACTGGGTATACTGCTGAGGGAATTAAAGGCTGCATGCGTAGCTACACATGCACACTCATTGGTAGTGGTGCACTTGACAATAGCTGGGCAAGGAAACAGCCAAGAAATCCATCAGCAAATGGATATATTATGTGATATATAGGCACAATGGAATACTGTTCAGCTATAAAGAAAAATGGATGAAATCATGTGGGTTTTTTTTTTTTTTTCAGGAAAATGGATAGAATTAAAGACCACTATGTTGAGGGAAATCAGTCAGGCTCAGAAAGTTCAATATTGGACTGTTTTTCTTATATGAAAAATCAAATAAATTTTAAAAGGACAGGACATTAGAAACAGACTTTTGGGGAGGGGAATGAGACTGGGGGAGGGAGAAGGAAAGGCATAGGAGGGACAATATTCCCAAATTGTACCTCAGTATTCTGTACCACTAACATGAGAGAGAGAGAGACTGTGGGAGTTACAAAGTTTACAGTAAGTCTCACCCAGATGGGCTCCTTTAAGGTGCTGACAGAGCTACATGAAGGAGAAACCATCTTCTTGCCTTTTCCAACTTCTATAGTTTATGTTGTCCCTTGACCTGGGACCCTTGTATCCCAGTGGCCATTCCTTGTCGCAATGCTATTTCTGTTTTGAACTCTTCTGTCTCTACCTTACCCATTTAAGGTCCTAGAATAACCACTGAATTACAATGCTAGCTGATGAACAATCTTAATACCATCTGCAAACATAATTTCCCTTGATTACAGGCTCTGAGGTAGAACATGGCTATATTTTGGGGCCACTATTATATCTACCACTATATTTATGATCAAAAAAGAGGAAGAACACAGAAAGAAATGATAATGGACATAGTGGAACTACAGCATTGACAACAGTAATAGGACTAGATTGACTGGTTGATTTGTACAAGGTCTATAGAGTCTCACTACATAGATCAGACTCATAGTGATCCTCCTGTTTACAGCCTCCCAAAAGCTAGAATTACAGGTGCACACTGCCACATTCAGTCTCAACTGATGTCTCTGCATTTTCTGGGATCCAACTCCCAACCCCAGGGTCTGCCTAAGCAGGTGCTTTAATCCACTAAGCTATTTGGCTGGCCTAGGACTAGATAGATCTAAAAGTAGTGAATTTGGGGCCTGGGAGATGGCTCAATGGAATAAGCACTTCCCTGGCAAGCGCAAGGGCCTGAGTTCATTCTCGGGTTCTGCCAATAAGTGAATGAATGAATGAATGAATGAATGAATGAATGAATGAATGAAGTGAATTGGACTATAAGACTCAGAAAAATTGTGAAAAGAAATCCCCTGCTCACTTCTATTAGCTAAACTCAAGTACATGCATATACACTTTCACGTATACTAATAGGCAGTTAGCTATTGCCACGGCTGATATACTACTATTTACTAATATGCAAAGTAATTGTTGGCAGGTGTGGTGGTACATGACTGCAATCCCAGCACTCTGAGAAGTTGAAGCAGGAGGATTTTAAATTCAGTACCAGCCTGAGCAACTTAGTGACTTAGAAAGAGTGTCTGAAAAAAAAAAAAAAAAAAAACAAAGAATTAAAAGGCTAGGAGTAGGCCAGGGAGATAGCTCAGCAGCATAAGGGCCTACCTGGCAAACACTAGGTCCTGAGTTCAATCCCTGGTACCATAAAAAAATAGTAAAATAAAATAAAAGGGTGGTAGTAAAGCTCAGTGAGAAAACCCTGAGTTCAATACCTAGTACTGCAAGTAATAACAGTAATAATAATAATAATATTATTATTATTATTATAAACAAATATGTTGCTTATACAGCTTTCATTGAAAAAGTTCCAATTCTAGGGCCCAGGGAGATGGCTCAGTGGAATAAGTGCTTCCCTGGCAAGCTCAAGGGCTGAGTTCAATCCCTGGTTCTGCAAAAAAAAAAAAAAAAAAAAAAAAAAAAAGTTCCAATCTTGTCTTCCTGCCTGGAAAAAGAAGTTTCTCTTTTTACCTCTTTCTTCTTAGCTCCCCTGTAACATGCATTCCTGAAATATAGATGAAAGCCAAAATCTTTGCCTCCTTAGTTGAAATCATCACTTTGCAAGGACTGAAAGCAATTGTAAAAGTTCACTGCCTCCCAGTGTCCTGCTGTCCTGAACCGAAGCAGAAGTGGGTAGATGCCTGCCCCTGAAGAAGCCATCCCTGCGGCTCCCCACTCGTCCTGCTGGAGGAAATTCCTTGGCTGAAATTCCATGGAAAATTGTCTGGAGAGTAAAGTTCCCTGGAGTTTTCAGAATCAGCTTTGGTCAATCTCCTTAAATCTATCTATTGGAAAAGCTCTCTAAAATATATTACACAAGAATAATCATAATGAGTCAATACTGCATGAAAAGATATAATAGACTAAAATAAATTATTCATTTCCTTACCTTTGAAAGGGTACTCTGAAAGCAATTTTAATATATTTTTTTCCTGGTTGTTAACCTCAGTTCTTTTATATTTCTGAATAGTAGAATATCAATCTTCTTCTGTATGTTTATGTCATTTAAAAAAAAAAAAAAGAGTTTGGGCTGTTTTGTTTTGTCTTTTGCCTCCTCTGTGTCTGTGGTCAGCTTTTTATTTTGGTTTTGCCAATGTGACTTCCTTGAACGGTTTCTTTCCCCTTCTCATTTGCTGTGGAAATAGTAACCAGGATGCCAATTTAGCTTGAATTCGAAGAAAAGTGAGGTTCTAATAAAGGGATCCTAATAAAGTTTTCTCTTACAAGTGAAGAGTAAGAGATTTAAGACAAAGCCGGAGTAACACTGCACCAGGACTGCTGAGTCCATCTGGAATGCATGGCTGGCTGTCATCTATTTGGCTACTTAGGAGTTATTTTTATCTCTGCTATTTTTGCTCTGAATAGGTTAGTATAAGATAATTACATTTTGGCAAGATGAAAAGCTGCTATGTTTTTTAATGTGCCAAGTCTTGGAATAAAAGAAGGGTCCTCCATCTCTTAATCGAGCCCCTCACTAAAGCCATGTTTATGGCAACTTGAGGGAAAACATGTGACCCACATATATATCAAGAATGTAGTACTGTTATTTTTATATTTTTATAAATACACATATATATTAAAATAAACAGTTCAGTTTATTTTCATATGGTGTGGTTGGGGTCTGAAGTGTTGATGACAAGTGCTCCTTTTACTGGTTTTGCAAGGTAAGTTTTGAGTACCTTTCAGAAGGCCTCTCAGGACCAGTCTAAGTACACAGGCTGCTGGGTTAGAGCCAGGACAAGAGAGGATGGGACTGTGAGGTGATAGAGGCTGGTTCCCCATGGGCCCCTTGGCGAGCTGACCAAGGAACGTATTTGTAAGGATGTCGCATTCTCAGGGAATAGTTCTGTGAAATGCCAGCAGGACCCTAATTGATAGCTGGAGGGTGCCAGGAGCAAAATGCAAGGGAGAGTAGGAAGATCCTGTGTGAGCTGGGAACTTGGAAAGCTGTATCTAATTGTAGGTAAGAGTGAATTCTGGGCAGGAATACTAAGGCAAAAATTAGGTGTTATGAGTAGTAAAATCTACTTGTCACATTTACTTCGTCATGTGCTTAAAACTCATATTTCACTTAATTCCTCCTAAATTCTCTCCCCAAAATCCTTAATTGCCCCCCAAAATTATTATTATTGTTTTTGAGATGAAGAAACTAACGTAGGCAGAAAATACAACTTATACAAAGTCACATAGCTTATGTGTTAATCAGCTTTGGCTGCCATAACAGAACATCACAGATTGAGTGGCTTAAGTAACAGAAATTTATTTTTCCAGTTTTGGGGGCTCCAAGTCTAAGATCAAGGTGCCATACAGTTAGTTTATGGCAGGCCTCTCTCTGGCTTGTAGATGGTGACCATCTTGTTATGTCCTCAAATAGCCTCTTTTGCCATGTGCTGATGGAATTAAAATATGTTTCTGGTTTCTCTTCCTCTTTTATAGACACCCAGTACTATCAGATTAGGGCCATGCCCATATGACCTCATCATGTTGGGTGTTGGGGTTTCAACAGATAAATTTGGAGACACAATTCTGTCCAGGGTCTAATACTCTTTTCATTTGCTGTATGTTTACATTTGTGTTATTGCAGTATAATCTCAATATTGTAGTTCAGTGGGTGTTCAATAAATACATGCATTCATGTGATCCACATATATGTCAAGAATGTAGCACTGTACAGTACTTCTAAACCTCCACACTCAAACAGACCATGTGATGACAGAAAGGCTACCACTGGCACCAGGAGTCATCCCAAGAATGGTAGGCCACATAGAGCAAGACTTGGCCCTGAGTTCACTCTCATACCTATTCTGCATGGGGCTCTTGCCCGGGCCAGGCCTCATGCTCTGCTGCTATACTCTAAATCCCAAGGCCAGCCCTTGCAATCCATGTTTCCCAGGATAGGCTCTGAGCCTCAGCTCTTAACAGAGAGGCTCAGAGTGGTTTTATACCAGAAGACCCTACTCTTTGGGTTTGTCAAACTGCCACCCACTCTTTGGTAAAAATGCACCTCCTCCCTATTGATCCCCAGTTTAGTAGCAGTGGTGGCTTCTTCCTGTTGCTTTATTCTGGGCAATCTCATTGACTTCTTCTTCTTCCATCCCTTATAAAACCAATTCCCTACATTAAATTTCTTTTGTGCAAAACACTTGGCACAACTTCTCTCTCCTTCGGGGCACTTTTCTGGCTTGCTACAACTGGCTAGAAACTGGGGCAATTCCAGGCAAACTGCAGGAACCCATGCACAGGGATTGGAAGCTGAAGAATCTAAGCGCAAAGTTTCTCCAACCAGCAGTTGTGTTCACTTTCATTTTTCACTTGTTGACACCTTGTTGGTCCTTCTCATTAGCAGTCCTTTCTTACCCATGACTCACCTATTTTTCAGGTGGATCTCTGCAAGCTGTCACATCGTGAGATGCCTTTATCCCCTGCTTTTTCAGCACCGTTATGACAGTAAGATACTGTTTGGGTTTGTCAAACTGCCACATCTCTTCAAAACTACACTTGTCTATCTGAAATGTTTGGGAAGAAAAGAATGGCTAAGGAATGTCTATTCCTGAGGAGCTTTCAGTGGCCTGTAGGTGTCCCCAGGGATCTTGCCAATCCTGCAAGTAAGCCTGAGGGTGAAGAGGAAAGGAAATCACAGAGGCTTAGCTGCAAAATTCTCAGCCAGCACAAGTCCTGGCTCACTCTGTGGCATACTTGGTTAACTGCAGAATTCATATTGCGCAGAACCCCATGACTACTGCAGAAGGACCTCCAATTCTAGCTTGGCTGCAAAACTAAATCTTGCCTTCCAAACCCTCTGGCTTTAGAGAGTACCAGAAGGCAGACTGCATCTATTGGCTGGCTGCCTTGCACGCTAGGGATTTCTCCAGAACCACCACAGCTATGAGTCAAGTTTCTTTTCCTCCCCTCACACTACCAAAGCAAAGGGCTGTTGGCCTGCCCTCATCTCAAGAATACAAGTCCTGCCTCAGGGGGTAGAGGAAACCAGACAGTTCCCACTTCTCCTTCACTGGATGTGATAAATCACTTGAGCCAGAGAACCATCGTGAAATGGCCTGGCAGCTAGCTACAAGGAGAAATGTAATCTAAAAAAAAAGAAAGAAAGGAAGAAAGAATCCTGTTAGTCACAGAGCTTTTTCTTCTAGAGCACAGAGCAGGCTTTTGCTTTCTGTGTGAATAATAAAATCACAGTCCTCTACTATATCAGTTCTTCAAACAAAAGCCGCTTCCTAGAATGTAACAATTTGGGGTTTCTAAGTTGAATTTAGCTTTCATTAGAGAAATGCATAAATTAAAAAGAGGGCCTGGGTACCAATGAGTCAAAGAAGTAAATAAGCTTGCTATTTAAACCAGGGAAACACAGGCCTGGAGGCAGCTCCACTGTGTGGTCTATTGGACACCTGTGAACAAACAGCACCGTCTCTGCCCAAGTTGGAATTTTCCCACAGAAACTTCAGACAGCCCGCCAAATGCCAGAGCTGTCTTTGAGATCTCTGCAAACAGAGTGAGAAGGAAACACCAAAAGAGATGTTATTCCAAAGCAAATCACAAAAGCTTAAATTTATTAGAGGAGAAGGACCCTGAGGCATATTACTAAAGATAGTATTTTAAAAGTAATAAAATAACTTTTATGGAAAATCATTTAGGAAATACAGGCAGGGAGGAGGGAGAGGGAAAGAGAAGGCATCATATGGCAGGAACAAAATGTTCTATTCAAAAATAAGGAGTATGGAATTGCCTGTGTCAATGTCACATGACACTAATTCATGCCCCCTAAGCCAGTGTGTGTGAAGTCAGGGAACTTGGACTCAGCAACTCTAGCTTACTAGCCTTCATTCCTTACCTCACCTCACCCACCTCCTGCTGCTCACCATCCTCCTCCTCCTAAATGGCCTAGACTCTTTGAATCCTTCCAGAGATGTCTTCCTATAAATCATTCAGACTACAGTGCTACTTACTTCTGTCTTTTCTGGCCCAGATCTACATGTGGAAGTTTTATGGGGTGAGAATGGGAAGGAGAAATCACTTCTTTATGTTGTAATTCATAAGACACAGAAACACAATGTAAATATGACCCCTTTTCATGGGCAAATCATATTCTGTGGGTGGGAAAGAATTATATTTAAATGCTGACTTTCAAAAGCTGTGACTGAAACTTTCAAACAAAAATAGCAAGAAGGCAAAGAGTGTATTTATGAGATTATTTCCAAATTTTGTTATCATTCTAATTTTTTTAATTTTTTTTTTTTTTTTTTTTTTTGGCTGGCTCGGTCTACCCTGGGGGCAGGACTGGTATGGCATGTGGTGCTGGGGATCAAACTGTGGTCCCTATACTTGCCTAAGCTTGCCTAAGCAGGGGCCTTAGACCACTGAGCTATTACTGGCTTTTTTTAATTTCTAAAACCTAAAGTTCTATTAGATCAGGCCATACATTTTTTAAAACCAGTACACCAAAACAAATGGTGCTTGGCTGTCTCCCTGAGTGCGGCCGCCGCAGCCATGACTAGCCAGTCGCAGGGGATCCAGCAGCTGCTGCAGGCGAGAAGCAGGCCGCGGAGAAGGTGGCCGAGGCCCGCAGGCGAAAGAACAGGAGACTGAAGCAGGCCAGAGAAGCCCAGGCTGAGATCGAGCAGCACCGCCTGCAGAGGGAGGAGTTCAAGGCCAAGGAAGCTGCAGCCTTAGGATCCCATGGCAGCTGCAGCAGCGAGGTAGAGGAGACCCAGGAGAAGATGCCCGTTCTGCAGACCTACTTCTGGCAGAACAGGTCCTGGACAACCTCCTGGCCTTTGTCTGTGACATCCAGCCACAAATCCATGAAAACTACCACATAAATGGATAGAAGAAAGGAGCACCGGTTCCTGGATTGGCTCTGTAGAAGCTCTCGTGGAATATGAAGCTTTAGCAAAGTCAATTTCTATTCTTATGAAACGCATTAAATTATTTCTTATGTTGTATAACAGTTCCCATCACTTTTGGGAGAGTAGCACATCTGGCTTGTGGCCAAACGTGTACTTTTCCAAAGATTTCATTTTTTTGCCTGGTATTTCTTAGAAGTGTAATGAGTATTTGTCTGTTTCTCTATACCTTCTAGCTCAAGACACGTGGACATCAGTATTGACTTTTTCTTCCTTAGATTAGCAAGAAGAAAGAAAAAAAAAATTCTTTAAAGAAAGGAAGGGGTTAAATAACTTTTTCCCTTATACTTTCTTAAAGGTCAGGGGCTTTATGAAAAAGTAGTAAATAGCTGTCTGTAACTTGTGTGAAGCAGCAGCCCACCTTAAATACATTCTGCAGAAGAATCAGAACAGTGACAGTGAATATACTTGCTTGGGCTGTGCTTGGTTTATTATAACCAAAATGACTAGATGAGCCGCATGTGCTGGTGCTCGCCTGCAATCCCCCAGCACTGGAGGCTGAGGCAGGAGGATCACTACTTCATGGTCAGCCTGGGTTACATGTAAGGTCCAGGCCTGCCTGAGTTACATAGAAACCTATCTCAAAAAACGAAGGTGTTTGTTAGATGATAGACCTCAATAACTTGTTCCTTGGTGTGCTGATGATCATTTACAAGTGAAAGTAAAGACGTTGCCACCCATTAAAAAAACAAAAACAAATGGTGCTTTATCTAAGTCACATTCTGGTCCTGATAGAGATGGACCTCTGCTTGCATCAGGGACAGCTCCATGGTTTGCTCTGATGACTAGAGTTTGGTAAAAGTGACTCATGGCATCGCTAGGCTTGGGCCTCAGGATGCCTTGGAACTTTCATTCTGACCCTTGGGAACCCCAGGCCTCCATGTAGGGAATCCATGTTGGTCCCTCCCACCAGAGCCAAACTCAGCCAGCTCCTGTCAAGCAGAAGTAATCTTTATCCTGATCTTGCTCACATTGTGGAGCCACAGGATCATAAGACACTGAATGCTTTATGACACTTTATGTGTTTTGGTTTAACTAGTTATAGAACTGCAACTAGCCAAAATAGTTTCCATACTCCCTTCATTAATGGTAGTGAGTCTCAAAATATTGTCCTGATAAGCATTATCAACAACACACAGAAACTTGTTAGAAGTACAAAGTCTTGCACTCAGACTAGATGAGAAACTGGGATAGGACAGCAATCTATGTCAGAACATCTTGCTGCAGATATTGACACATGATATAAAGAATTGCTGTCCTATAGCAATAAAACTGCTGATATTTAGGTGGTAGGTATGACCACCTAGATCAAGGTGAGGTAAAGGGTTTGAGGGAGTCTACTTGATTAAGTCCTAGACAGCAAGAAATAAGCAGGAATGGGAAAGGTGGAGTTCTGTCTGTTTCACCTTCATGCTGGCTGAACTCAGATGTGAGCCCCAGAAACTGTTGTAGGCCATGGGACAGTCATGGGAAATGAATCTACAGACAGCAGAACAAGAAGATGGAAGGCGCCTGGGGCATTGACACTGCGAAGCTGTGCTCTTAGGCTCTGAAGGGACTGGCTGACATCTTGAACACAGAACTTTTGGATTTATTTAAGTCCCTGTTGTTTTATTTTTCTTGTATTTTTAAGGATCTACAGGGTGTTCAGGGTCTTACTACTAGATCGGACTGTAGTGATCCACCTGTTTACAGCCTTCCAAGAGCTGGAATTACACCACCACGCCCAGTCTTAACTGCTGTCTCAGTATACCTCGGGGGTGGGGCTGGCACAGCAGGCCCAAGGATCAAACCCCAGCCCCTGTGCCTGCTTGCGGATGCTTTAATCCACTGAGCTATTTGGCTGGCCCTTAGTCCCTGTTATTTTAATATTCTCTCTCACACAGTTAAGGGGACAGCCTAACTAATGCCTGGTCTTAAAAAAATTAGTCTTCCCTTTCCTCACCTGAACTTTAATATAAGAATATTTTATTTTCTGTATTTGTTCCAAGTTACATTCTAGATTTTAAATCTCTAGTTATTTATTAACTGTCTTCCTACTTGACCTAAAACTTAAGGCAGTTTTGTTTTGTTTCTCACTAAATTCCCAGCATCCAACACACTTTTACTGTCCCAACAGCCATTTGGTGAATATTTACTGAACTCAGTGGACAGATGAAAGGATGGATGTGGGCACACCAAATTTGGCCCAGGCAACACTGATAAACTGGCCAGGCTTGAAATTAAATGTCTTTCTTTTCAGTAATAAATAGTCAGTAAAATTCCCCACTGTCCACATCATACTTATAGTCTACATTTTAATCTAAGTATAAAGCAATAACAATAGCTGTTATAGTTCCTATTTTTTTTTTTTTTTTTTTTTTTTTTTTTTTTTTTTTTTTTTTTTTTTTTTTTTTTTTTTTTTGTAATTTCGTATAGGGTTTCACTATGCAGATCAGACTCATGGTAATTTACCTGTGTTCAGGCTCTCAAGAACTGGCATCACAGGTGCACACCACCACACCATCTCAATTGCCATCTCAATGTACCGCAGAGGTGGGGACAGCCAGTATGCCAGGGATTGAACCCTGGTCTCTGTGTCTGCCTAAGCAGGTACTTCAATCCACTGAGCTATTTGGCCAGCCCTTGGTTCATATCTTGATATCCCCCAAAGGCCTCATTTGCACATAGGCAGGGCTTTGGAAAGGTGATTGGATGATGGGGGCTTACAGTAGACTTGTCATTAGGAGGTAGGGCCTACTCAGAAGAGATAAGTGGCTGAGGATATGGCCTGGAAGTGTTGATCTCCCCCTCCAACTCCTCCATTCCTTCTCTGCTTCCCAGCTGTGATGATATGAGCACCTTTTCCTCTACCATGCCTGTCATGCTGCTCTGCCATGGAGCCAGCAGACAATGGACTGAAATCTCTATAGACTGTGAGCAAAACAAATCTCTCCTTCTATAAATTGTGGGTGTTGGGTATTGTGTCTCAGTAAGAAAAGTGACTAAAACAGTAACCAATAATTGTAGACCCCCCTTACATGTGTGAAAGACAAATTCCAATAGAGGAGCCTTCTACAATATACTTGATCAGTATTTCTTAAATTCTCAAATTCATTGGAGACAGAAAAGTCTTAGAAACTGTCACAGCTAATGGAGCCTAAGGAAACATGACATAAATGAAACAATATCCTGGACAGCATCCTACAACAGAAAAGGACATCAGGCAAAAATTGAAGTGTTCTGAATGAACTATGGGCTTTGGGTGATAACAATTATATAATCAATTTTGGCTCATTAATTGTTGCAGATATTTCTTACTGATATAAGTTGTTAATAGGGAAACTGTTGATGTGAGTCAGGGAGGGTATATAGAAACTATCTGCCCACTTTTTCTGTTAGTCTGAAACTTCCTAAGCATACAGTGAGTCAAATCATCCTATATGCTCAATATTGAACCTAACCATTGAATCCAATGCAACTCTTGTACAACTGGATTTATGGCCAGAATTGTGTAAAGAACCAAGTTCATGAACTAAGGCACCACTGTGGTCTATTCATAAATGTGCCAAGATTGCTATTTAATTAATGCGTATAACATATATAACATATATCCATTCTAATTAAGGGTGAGATAAACATTATGATGAGCCCTGTTTCATAGACACTAAAAGTTCTGTTTCCTCAAATCCTTGAAGCTTACACCACATGTTTGTTCTGGATCAAAATTTACTTGATTCAGTTATTTAAATGAAATGTATTGATTACTGTGTGCCATTAAGGGACTGAGCTGTAGGTGATTCTATGAGCAGAGTCAAAACTGGGAAAGACGAGCTTTGTAGCCACCAACTAAAAGGTAAAGATCACAAGCCAACGCTTTCAAGAATTTACAATTTTAGAATGTGTCATGTTTGTTGACGACACATGCAATTCTCAAAGCTAGGATCATTTTAGTGCTTATTTATCAAAAATAATTATTTGCATATGAGGCTAGCAGATGGCACCTATTGTTAAAAACCCATAAATTGTTCATTTTATGTTAAAAAAAGGTATTTTAAAAATGGGTTTGTGTCTACACAGTGAAGGCTTTATTTCTGAATACAATCCCAGGTCTGTGCTAAAAGTACACCTCAGATGAGAACCATATCTATAATTGAATTCTCTTCTAAAGATATTCATGTAAACTTTCCTATCTACTATTTTGGCTAGCAGAACCTCAGCACTGTCATTACTAGCCAGCTTGTTGACCAAAACAAAGATATGGCACTGTGGCTACTACTGTCATTTGACCATGAAATGTTGTGAGTGCTCACTATAATAATGTACACTCGGACAGAAATAAGGTTTGAAGAAATATTCTGCAAAGGATATCCATGAGGTCTGACTTCCATAGTAATTAATAGGTAGTAACCTATTCACTTGAAATAATTCCCACATGCAACAGACTGTGTCCCTCACCAAAAAAATGTATACGCTGAAATCCTGACCCTTAATGTCATGTGGGGCCTTTGGAAGGCAGTTAGGTCATGAGAAAGGGGTCCTCCTGACTAGGACAAATGCACTTATAAAAGACCCGAGTTTCTCTATTTCTGTCTCTCTTTTTGTCTCTGTCTCTGTCTCTCTCTCTCCTCCATATGAAAATGCAGGAGGATGGTCATCTGCAAACCAGAAAAAGGCATTCACTCCTAGATGCCAGACCTGTGGGTGCCTTGATCTCAGCCTCCAGAGCTGTGAGAAGTAAATGGCTGTTGTTTAAGTCATTAGTTTATGGTTTTTGTAAATAGCAGCAAGCTAAGGCACAAGAGTACTCTCCATCTGTAATTTCATGGGTTTTCATGCTTTCTTCACCTGCCTTTCTCTCTCCTTAAAAAAATTCTACTAAGGCATTAAACCCTGCACTCTGCACTCCCATTTCTATATACTCCTGTGGAACATGTGCTGACCTCCATCAGAGGACAAATTGGTTATGCTTCAAGAACTACTAAGTGAAAGCCTCTGAAGCACTTACCATACAGGAATCACTAGTGAGCCAATCAAACATGCCTCCTCTACTTCTGAGGAAAGAATACACAACAGAAGATCACACATAAATAAATTTTGGTGCCAATAATGTACCATAGAAAAAGGAGCTATGGAGGAAGCCGAGGGGGTAAGGTTGACCGGGGCATGGAGGAGGTTCAGGTTGCACCTCCCAGTAGGGTGTAAAGTTCCATGATGGCAGCAAGGTGTAGAAAAAGGAGAGGGAGTTAATGCTGAAGATCCTGGAACAAAGCATTCTCAGGAGAGGGAGAAGCTAGCAAAGGCCCTCCAGCAGAGGTAATCCTTGCAAATGTGAGAAAGCACCAAGAGGCCAACAAGCCTGGAGTAAAGTGCACCAGCAATGAGGAAGGAGAAGAAGGGGTGAAGCAGGAAGCATTGATTTCATAGGGGCTGTGGGCCATTACAAAGACTGGCTATTACCCCAAGTGAAACAGGTAAGACTAGAGTGAAACGGCTAAGAGTGGACTTCTGAGTATAAGAGAGACATGAGCTCACTGAGTTTTGCAGGATTTGCTCATGCCACCATATTGAGAATAGATTTGTAGTGGGGCCAAGACAAAAGCAGAAAAACCTGTTGAGAGATCATTATGGGTAAGAGATGATGTTGCCGCAGGCCAGAAGAGCAGCAGCGAAGGCAGGGAATTTCTGGATTTAGAGCCATGATGGATCCTAGATGGGGTAGAAGAGACATAGAGGAGCCAAAATGGATTCCTGGGGTTTTATCTTGAGCAACTGCCTATTTATCGTGAACTAAGGAGGAAAGAAAGGAACAGGCTGGAACTCAAAGAGCTGGAATTAAAGAAAGAATATGGATGTGTATGCTCTGTAAAACTTTCTATTGATAACTTCTGATGAGATGGAGCAAACACAGGAGGTATATACTAGGACAGAAATAGGCTTTCGCCCACAAGGAGAGTGGGTGTTGGTTATTTGAAAGAAAGCCTGAGATTCAGTAGAGGGGCATATTTGAGAAGTGCTTCATTTTTTATTTCTAATGCTCCTGATATCACAAACAACACTGCAAGAAAGAAGGAAAAAGAAATCATTGTCTCTGAATGGAAAAGTGATTTAGAGAAATTAGACTCAGAACATGGATTTCTTAAATTCTTGAAATGATTTGGTAATATTTGCCTTTTTATAAATAGCACATAATTAAAATATGATTTTTTTAAATCTAAGGTTAAAAGTTGTCAATAAATATAAAATTTTAGTGATTAAATCATTGTGTCATAGTTCTTCAATTCTTAGTGATTTTTAAAAAGATTTATTTTAATTAGATGCAACTAAATAAGTTGGTTATATCCTATATCACTAATCACAATAAGTCAGGGATATAGAAATGATGTGCATGGATCTTTTCACCCTTTCAGCAATCTTATGGTGTCATTACCATAATGTTACCTCTTTCTAGAAAATGTTCAACATACTAAAAAAATCTTACATATCTTTTGTATGACTCATATAATCTTTGCATATTGTTTAAAGCTCTCCATCATTATTTAACATAGGCATAGCTGGGAAATACTGAGATTTAAGTTCCATAGCTCTGCAATAAATATTGCCATAAAGCAAGTTAGACAGATGTATCTGGTATCATGGTACTTATGTCTTTAAAAAAAAAAAAAAAAAACATGCTCATACCTTAATTACAAATCATTACCAACCACTAAACCTTTGTCCAGTCATAATCATGTTGGTGGACGATGATAGCTGCCTACAGATCAGATGATGGCTGAAGGCTGAGGTGGTTGGCAATTTCTTCAAACAATGAACATTCAAAGCCAACAATGATTTGCACTTCCTTTCAAAAGAGATTTACATGTCACATGCAATGCCATTTGTCAGGCATTTTACCTATATAACTTTCAAAATCGGAGCCAATCCCCTTAAACCCTGCCATTGCTTTTTCAACTAAGTTTAGGTTCTAGTCCAAATCTTTTGTTGTCATTTCAACAATGTTCGAAGCACTTTCACCAGGAGTAGATTCCTTCTCAAGAGAACGGTTTCTTTGTTTACACAGATGCAACTCCTCACCCATTATTTTAAGGTGAGATGGCAGAAATTGGCCCACATCTTTAGACTCCACTTCTAATTCTAGTTCTCTATTTCCTACCCCATCATTACTTCCTCCACTGAGGTCTCAATTCCTCCAAGTCATTCATGTACAAATTACCTTCCTGTTAATAAAACCAAATACATTAATGTTGACATTTTGACCTCCTTCCATGAATCACAAATATTCTCAATGGTATCTGGAATAGTGAAGTTTTTTCCAGGTTTTCAATTTACTTTTCCCAGATCCATTAAAACAATCACTATGGATTGCAGACTTTAAAATCAAAAGTACTCTTTAATAAATGGCCACAGCATGGATGCTTTGTTAGCAGACATGAAAACAAAAACATTAATCTCATCCATCTCAGTCAAATATCTTAGGTGACCAGGTGCACTGTCAACAAACAGTAATATTTTAAAAGAAATCTTTCTTTTTCTGAGCAGTAGGTCTTAATCATGGACTTAAAATATTCAGAAAGCTGTAGTGTAAACAGATGTGCTGTCATCTAGGCTTGCTGTACCACCTAAAGAACAAGGAGGGGCAGCCAAGTAGCTCAGCAGATTAAAACACCTGCTTAGGCAGATACAGGGGCCTGGGTTCGATCCTGGCCTAGCCTGTCCTGCTGGCCCTGCCCCTGGGGCATGCTGAGACAGTGAACGAGACTGGGCATGGTGGCATATACCTGCAATCCCAGCACTTGGGAGGCTGAAAAACAGGAAATATCACTACAAGTCCAATTTGTGCAGTGAGATCCTGTAGACGCTGTACTAAACACATAAAATAAATAAATAAAATAAAATAAAGAGCACATGAGAGTAGACTTAGTATTAATTCTTGATGACTTGGGCTTTTAAGAATGGTAAATGAACATAACCTTTAACTTATGGCTATCTGCTGCCATTAGTCCCTGCCAGGAAAATCAGCTGCCCTTTAAATTTTCCCTGGCTATGAAAGTTCTCGGTTGTATTTTCATCTAATAGAAGGCTGTTTTATCTATGTGAAAATCTGTTTACTGTAGCTGTCTTCAATTACCTTAGCTAGATCTTCACTATATATCTTCCCAGCTAAAATCTAGACGCTATGCAGCTTCTATATCACCACTTGCTTCACCTTATACTTTGACATTATGGCAATGGATTCTTTCCTTAAACCTCAAGAACCAACTTGTGCTACCTTCAAACTGTTCTTCATCGGCTTCTTTACCTTTTTCCCTTCTTCACAGAACTGCAGAATTGTGGCTTGCTGTGGATTAGGCTTTGTCTTGAGGCAATGTTGTGGTTGGTTGATCATCTATTTAGACAACTAAAACTTCCATATTAGCAATAAAGCTATTATACTTTCTAATCATATGTCTGTTCAGTGGAGTGGTACTTTTACGGTAATTTCTTTTAAGAACTTCTTCTTTGTAATCATAACTTGGTCAAGTGACATAAGAGGTTCATCTTTCCATCTGTCTTGGATTTCTACAGAGCTTCCTCAATAAGCTTAATTGTTTGTAGCTTTTGATT
This sequence comes from Ctenomys sociabilis, assembly GCA_004027165.1. Classification (NCBI taxonomy): domain Eukaryota; kingdom Metazoa; phylum Chordata; class Mammalia; order Rodentia; family Ctenomyidae; genus Ctenomys; species Ctenomys sociabilis. Next base: position 98,979 of record PVKA01002960.1, on the reverse strand, counting down.
TAAAGTGAAGGACCTGTGACTCTTTTCACAAAACTCTTGCATTCCCTAGAACTTAGAAGCCACCACAGAGTTGTTAATTGGCCTAATGTCAATACTGTGTATCTCAGGGACCAGGGGAGCCAAAGAGAGGGAGAGACATAAAGGAACAGGTAGTCAGTGGAGCAGTCAGCACACAGGCAATATTTATTAAGTTGACCTCTTAAATGGGCAAGGTTCATGACACGCTAAAACAACTAGAACAGTAACATCAAGATCACTGATTACAAATAACTATAACAGATATAATAATCATGGAAAAAGTTTGAAATATGTTACTGAGTGTTATAGTTTGTTTATATTTGTTCCCCAAAAACCTCATGCAGTTATTGAGGTGCAGTTCTATAGTTTATGATCCAAGGCTGGGATGATGGATCTGAGTGTTGCTGGGATTATGGCTGTGAGTGCTACACTCAGCAAAGGGCAGACAGCGAGACAGATTTGGTCTCTGTTGCCACTGTTGCTGCTACTCCTCCATTTTGCTCTTGCTCTTTGCTACTGCCAAGAAAGGCTGCTCTCAGCCCAGAGTTGCCACAAAACCTCAATTTGTGAGAAAAAAATCTGCAAAGTACAATTAAGTGAAGTACAATAAATAAGGCATGTTTAGAATTTCTTACCTTAAAAAACTTAAAAGGGCCAAGGCTCAGTGGAATAAGCGCTTCCCTGGCAAGCACAAGGGCCTGAGTTCAATCTCTGGTTATGTAAAAAAAAAAAAAAAAACTTAAAGAAGAAAATCTTTAGTATGTGTCTCCAGTGCTGGCTCTCTGCTCCATGTAAACATCTTACTCTGGTCTTCTGTGTCCTGTTTTTGGATCCCTGTTCAGGTCAATAAATAGACACAGAAGCGGCACTAGAAAACTTTGTTCCTAGCCTTGAAGTGTATAAATGTAATGCAGCAAACAACTATATGAATGGGTGAAATAACTTCTAGCACAGGGCAAGTATTCTGCCTTTTTATGCAACAACTCTGACACAGAAGGACAACTCACGACAAGCCCCAAGGCACAGAAAGGGTGTGTTTTGAATGTTCTGGTTTCATCATATATTACAGCTAATTCCAATAAGCATTTTTGGCTGCAGCAAGCCACTCAGGGAGTGTTTCAGTTATAACCCTTTCACATCTTGTAGCACATAGACCATATGGACATGAAATATTTATTTCATCTTAGACTAAAGATGATACGTTAGGTTGTACCAGCATTAAGTTCTGAGAATGACTCAGTTCTAGCTTCCTGGAAAAAAGTACAAGAAACTCTGACACACAATTATAAGTCTTCTACTGGATCAGCTCAAAAGCCACAGTAATAGACAGTAACATTTATAGGGTATTAGACAGTACTGTAATATACTGGACAATAGCATTTGCAGGTTCAGTTCACAAACTCCCTAAGATTACTACACAGAAAGAAAAGGATAAAAAAGATGGTCTGTCCTGAAAAATTACAGTCTAGTTATGGAGACTTTGATTAAAAACTCTCCTGTTAAGAGCCTGTGAACATATCAGATTTTAGCAAATTCAATTCAATTTCACCATTTATAACTCTCAATTGTAGTTTAAGAATATATGTACTAGGGCTAGCCGGATAGCACAGCGGATTAAGGCACCTGCTTAGCCAGATGTAGGGACAAGGGTTTGATCCCTGGAGTGCCTTGCCAGCCTCACCCTCGGGCTTGCTGAGACTGCGAAAGAGACAGGACATGTGGTGTGTGCCTGTAATCCCAGTGTGTGGGAGGCTGAAAACAGGCAAATCACTATGAGTATGGTTTCTCCAGTTAGACCTGGTACTAAATACAAAAAAAAAAAGAACAGAAATGCAAGGACCAGACAGACAACTCAGCCAACTAAAGTGCCTGCAGTGGCTGGGGTTTACCCTGCACCCGGGGTGTGCTGAGACACAACTGAGACTGGGCATGGTGGCACGCACCTGCAATCCCAGGACTTGCGGGCTGAAAACAGGAGAATCACTATGAGTCCGATCTACATAGTGAGACACTGTAGACCCTGCAGACCCAGTACCAAATACATTAAAAAAAAAGCAGAACTGTAAATATATGTTTCAATCAGTAGATTAAAATGGAATAAAGATTTTTTTCTCATCTCAAATGCAAAACAACTCTAATGGTATATAATTTGCTTGTGTAAGAGAGAAGACAAGTGTGTCCTCTTTTAAGTCCTATGGGCAAGAAGATATTGCCTGGAAGAGCCAACACTCTAGTCAGTGCTATCCATACAAAATCATTGTCATTTTTGACACTCTTTTTAAAAAAGTATAATATATGAGAGAATATTACAGTTAACAGGACTACATTCCTTGCTAAGAAAGATTGCTAAGAAAGATCTGCACAGCAAATGGAAACCTACAATCATTTTAGTCTCATTTACTGCCTAAACATTTACACAGATGAGATTTAATTTAGTTTTTGAGATCTCTTCATACAGAACAGTTACTATAGTTAATGATAATGTAAAATTTAATTGCTACAACAATGAATCTTAAATGTTCTCACTACAAAAAAATGTTTGGTGAGGAAAATGTTAATTACCTTCATTTTACAATATACACATATATAAAAACATCATGTTGTGCACTGTAAATATGTCACTTGTCAATTGTATCTCCGTAATAGCAATGGGGGATTCTGAAAACAGATGGCAGTGCTTTTCAGCCTTATCAAAGAAAATAAACTGACTTTAAAGTTGCAAAACAACAACAAACACAAATGTATTCTCCACCATCCTTAGACACACAAACAAGAAAGCCCTTTCTAAATTCTTACAGAACTTAGGCAACACAGGGACTGGGGTTCAATTCCCTGCAAATGCCAAGTGTCTCCCAGCCCCCAACTACCAGTGTCCAGAGCCAATGATCAAGTCTGGGCATGGTGCCACATGCCTGTAACCCCAGTGCTAGGGACATTAAAAACAGGAGGATCACTACAAGTCCGAGCTGCCTAGTGACTCTGTACAAAAAAAAAAGAAAAAAGAAAAAAAAAAAGTTCCTACAAAAAAGGGAGAGTGAGGAGGGAATAAAAGTTTTGGTGGCAGAAGGTTTTGAAAATACAGCTAGCTTTGATGCTACTGTTGCAAATACGATGCTATGGAAGAGAACACTTGAGAACTATTCATAAACAGGAGCACACAAATTGCTTACCCAAACAAGATTAGTTGTACAAAGTATAGGAACTCTCACCTTACAAGTTAAGGAAATTATTATGATGACCTTTGACACTTGCAGCATGGTCTGAACCCTGGTATCCTGAACCTAAATTTAGGTCATGATGACTCTTACTAGAGAAGGAGTCTGCTGTATTTTGTCTCTCAAGGTTAACAAGATGATCTTTATGATTGAATGAAAATCAGTGCAGAGAACAGAGTTTTATCAAGTCACATGTGAACTGCAGGATTAAAACTGATAGATTCACTGACCATTTTATTATACTTTACTCATATATTAAAAAAATCACTAATTCTTTTTTTTAATAGAACCAAAGATGGTTTATTTGAAAAAAAGAAAGAGGACAGATAGCTACCACAGGATTGTAGGGACATCAAAGCTAAAAGCCACCTAGACAGATAGCTTGGCTTGGCATAAGCCTCTGCCTGGCAAGCACAAGGACCCAGGTTTGATCCCTGGAACTGCATGCCTGCCAGCCAGCCCACCTAAAATTGGACAAGGTGGCACATGCCTATAATCTTAGCACTGGGGAGGCTGAGACAGGAGGATCACCACAAGTCTAAACTGTGCAGTGAGATCCTGTATCAAAATAAACAAACAAAGCTAAAAGCCCACGAGCTCTTACCCCTGGTCTAGTGTCTTCCATTCCCCAAGTAGGTGCTAGTCTATCTGATCTGCTCTCTGGAGTGTCTTTGATGCTGGCCTAGGCATGTCTGCCTACACTCCTTCTGGCCACTTTCTGGCCTTTTAGTTTCTTCCTGTTCTTTTGTAATAAATGAGTGAAGGAGAGAAGGTTTATAGGAAGGCAGCTTAGACTTAGCAATTAAGAAAAGGGGGCATACATACATGTGTGTATCTGGTACAATACTACACTGATGTTAAAGTGAGTACATACATATATATGCATTTGTGTGTGTGTGTGTGTGTGTGCGTGCATGTGTGTGTGTCACAAACTAAATATGAGACCTTAGGTGGCTGTCTTTTACCTCTCTTGCATTTTGTAGATCACTTAAGCTTAATAAGAAATGTCCTTTGGTATGTCTGAAAATACATACCATAATAAACTGTATTTTACTTCTATCATAGAAAGGTCCTAGCCTTTAAGCCCTGTAAGACATAGCAGGAACATTTCACTTTCTTTGCCTTGTTTTCGTAAGTAGTATGTAGCATAGGCACAAAGCTTGAAGAGAAAGGAGCAAGAACCTAACAAGCTGTTAAAGAATCAAGAGCATCCCTATCATTTTGTATTATTATAACTAATGCCTTGGATTCTTGCCTATCAACATTAGTTTGAAAATGGTATAGTCAAAAATCTGTTTGGACAGGACTACAAAAAGTAAGCTTGTTGTCTTGCGAAGTTCAATATTTGTGCCATCTCTGAGTTACTGATGCTATTTTTCCAGGGCTTCTCCGAAAATACCATTGTTTAAAAGAAAAAGGAAAATACGATTGTTTTCCACTGTTTTTTCCAGGTGCTTTACTGAAAGATCATGTTCCAAACAACTTAAGGCAAGGCAGGGAGTGCTGACCCCAATATACTCTGTTTTTTCTATGTAATTTCTCATGAATGTAATTGTAGAGGAAGCAGAAAACGTCGTATCAGTCAAGTGCTAATGATCCTAGCGTGCATCTTTTGGTGAAATACTTAGTGTATTATCCCATTGATGAGCTTATATAGCTAAATGTGATGCTGGGAGGTGAACGCTGGTCACAGGTGGGAGGCATAGCCTGGAAGGATCTACACCTTTCCCTCCTCCTTTGATCTCTCTCTGCTTCCTGTTGCCATGCCATGAAGGTACTTTTCCTCTGCTATGCCCTTCTGCCATGCTCTCTTGCCTTAATGCCAGCAGACTATAGACTGAAAACCCTACATGCCGAGCCAAAATAAACTTGTCCTCCTTTAATTGTATCAGGCGAAGTCTCCATAAAAAAAAAAAAAAAAAAAAAACACACAAAACAACAAAAAAGCCAAGACACCCAGATACAGCCACTGTGAATTCTTTTAGCTGATTCTTTGGAACTGACCACCAGGTCTCTCTAAATGACATGTCTTAATTGTGGCACTCTATTTCTGTTTTAGGTAATACTGACTTTTCATTAGAGATATGTGGGGCTATTTTCTTGCCTCAAAATGTACCCACCATGTATATGAACCTTAGATTGTATATAACTATTTTACACTAATAATCAGTTTTTACATAATTAAAAACTTACATTTTAGTCAGACTTGACCCACATAACAAATTATGATTTTATGACTTAAGTTTTTCTGTTTTCTAACCAACATCTTGTTTTCCAAGAAAGATCTTGTTTTTCCTGGAGTATTGTTCTTTAACCTAAGTTCTCTAAGAATATGACTAATTCAAAACAGTCTGTTGCTTGTTCAGACCTCATCTCAAAACATTCACATAGATAGATCAAATGTTCTGGTTAGCTGGTGTCTCAGTTACTTTTTTCTCACTGCTGGGACAAAACATCTGATCCCCAAAATTAAGGAAGAAAAGTTTTACTTAGCTCATAATTTATAGAGGTTTCAGCACATAATCATCTGGCTCCAAGGCAGAGTGGCACATGGCATAGGGCAGCAGACCATGGCAGTGGAAAACAGCAAAATAGCAAGAGGAAAAGGGAGAAGCATTGGCAGAGCAGGTACCTCTTCCTTCCTTCTATTGCCTCAGGGCAGATGTAGTACTCACACCCATAATTCCAGTAGCGTTCACACCCATAGTCTCAGCATAGGATCATAAATTAATCTCAAACTCTAGGAAGCCAGCCCCATGACTGCATGAGTTCTTGGGGGTCATCTAGACCCAAACTGTAACAGTTGGCTAGTTGGATAGATAGTAGTAATTCTCTTTCGTACTGAACAATTTCCTTTGCTCCCACTACTTTCCTTAATCTACACTACTCCCTTATTTTTTAGTCATATTTAAGAATAAGGCACTGAATGACAGAGGGAAGCTCTGGATCAACAGTATTTGGCAACTGAAAGGTGTCACTGAGGATCACTGGACATGAGCAGATGTCTCTCTTTAAGTAGTTCGGGCAGAAGTACTTCCTCTGCATTTTTAAAGATAGAAAGAGAGTATATACACTCCTTTTATTTAGCAGTTTATTAGCAGGATTTATAATTAAAATAGCTAAATAATCTATATATAGAATATTTGTATAGGTCTATAGAATATTTTGTACTCTTTTCCTGGGCTCTGCAAATGAGAAAAAAAGTGTGGCCTCCAATTCCTACACGGGCACTTAAGTATAGGCCTCTTTAACTACACTTCGCATCTTCTAAACATGTGAAGAATTCTCTCATGTTCTTTTTTAGGTAAGGTTGGTGAGATTGTGTGCTAAGGTTTTGGGAGGGTTATATTAGCTTTTATTGCCACTATAGTGGTTTCAAACAACACAGATCTTAGAGTCCTGAAGACAAAGATCCATTTCACACGGTTTTAGCAGAGTGGAATTCCTTCCAGAAACTCTAGGAGAGAACCTATTTCTTTGCCTTTTCAAGCTCGTAGAGGTTGTCTGTACTCCATGGTTCCTAACCTCATCCTCCATCTTCAAAGCCTACAATGGAACAAATTTGCATTTCTTCTTCTCACTCCCTAACCCTTGTACCACTTTATTCTCTTGTAAAGGTCTTTGTGATTACATTATGTCATTCCAATAAGTCAGGATAATTGCCCTATCACGTACTTTTTTTTTCTTTAATTTATCTGGTCTCACTATGCAGCCTGGACTTGTAGTGATCCTCACCTCCCAAGCACTGGGATTATAGGCACACACCACCACACCAGGTTTTGGTGACCTGTACAGCATGCTTGGGGTTCCAAGCTGGCAAGGTATGCAGTACTGGGGATCGAACCCAGATCCTTGCACTTGCCAGTCAAGTGCTTAGACTGCCAAGCTATCTGCCCTGCCCCCTATCATGTACACTTGGTCACATCTGCAAAATCCCTTTTATCAGAAAACACCTTCAGGGGGACCAAGAAGCAGGACATGGACATTGCTATGGAGGCCATCATTCTATCTAACATGAGGTTTATACTTTCTCCTTTACTGTGGAGTATCAAGAAGAATACAGCAAAATCATTTTCCTAAGAAGCCCAAATAGTACCCTAAACAGTATGTCCTGGTTCCTACGTCTGGGACTGCTTGCACATATATTTCTGATACCTATATAATAAGACTGTAGAAATGATAATAGCAAATCTCCCTAACACCTTCTAGCCATCCAAGAGATTAGGACAGGCTCCAGAAAAGTTTTCACAGATACTGTTATTGTTAGGAAAAGAACCTGGCAAAGTAAAAACAAGATGAAAATGAATAAAAATAGAAAAAATGAGGAGAGGGGAAACATTGTTTTTAAAGAAGGTGCCCATGAAAATTATGAAGTATGTGTGTCACTTAGTAACATGTGGACAAAGATCAGAGATGGGAGCAGAAAAGCAACATCATATACAAAAAGAAATTTAGAACTCGAAGTTCTAAATTCAGACCCCCAATTTACAAACTTAACACTGACATTGTGTAAGTCAATTAGGTATCCTGATTACACAGCTGAGGAAACTGACACCCAGAGAAACTGGGTTTAAATTAGCACATATCAAAAAACGATCTAGTGAAATATCTATAACACAGCAGTAGAGTATCAATTGATTTTGATACAGAAAGTGACACTAATTGCAAATGGCACTGGCAATGATATATAACACAGCTAGAAGGAAGACAACAGAAAACCATCTTTTCCAATTTTAAAGAAGTAGATTAGCCTGACCACAAGAAAATCCACCTACAATTACAGATGTTCTATAGAAATATCACCATTATTGTTTTAAAAATGTGTACTGAATTTCCAATGTGCCAATCACCATGACAGGCAGCAAAGACATGGCAGTGAATAAGGCAGATGTAATCTCTGCCCTTACTAATGTACAGTCTGTGGGGTACTAGAAAACAGTAACGAGTATCATGGAAATAGGGTTTAGGCACCTAAATCAAAGTAAAGTATTAGTGTTGGTGGAGGGTGAAAGAAGTTTTTTTTTTTTTTTTTTTTTTAGAACTGGGGATTGAACTCAGGCCCATTCCACTGAGCTATCTCCCTAGCCCCTGAAAGAATAAGAGGTCTTATAGACAAAAGAAAGACCATTCAGTGCTCAACTAAACAGCAGGAGCTCCCAGCATTTTGGGAGACTGAGGCAGTAGATTTGAATATTCAAGCCCAGCCTGAGCAACTTAGAGACTTAGCAGGACCCTCAAATTTTGTAAGAGGTTGGGGATGTAGTGCAAAGGTCCTGTATTCAGTGCACAGTATGGGGGGCTTGAAGCAAAGACGGAGAGGGTTGGTTTGGAAGAGCATGTCAAGGCATCTACTCCTTTTGCCAGGATGAACAAGAATGTAACTAGGAAGCCAGTTAGCCTGATTCTTGTGTCAGGCATAAAAACAGATAAGGGCCAATGCCAGAAGAAAGTTCTTGGATTACTGTGGTGCTTCAGAGTGATGGAAATACATTAAAGGAAGGCCAGCCATATAGCTCAGCAGATTAAAGCACCTGCTTAGGCAGACGCAGGGACCAGGGTTCGATGCCCAGCATGTTGTACTGGCCCTGTCCCTGGAGCACACTGAGATGGCAACTGAGACTGGGCGTGGTGGGGCGAGCCTGTAATCCCAGTGCTTGAGAGGCTGAAAATAGGAGGATCTGATCTGTGTGATGAGACCCTATAGACTCTGTACTAAATACATTTAAAATAAAAAGAAATACATTAAAGGAATTACAATTATAGTTATTTTTTTCAAAGTAAAGTCCTTCCTGTTTTGACTGTACAAGCAGGCAGAGGAGCACAGTGGTTAAGCATGTAGCCTCTGCAGCCAGACTGTCTGTGTTTTTAGCCTGACTCTGTCTCTACCCTCTAAGACCTGAGATATATTTCCTCTCTGGCTTCAGTTTACTCACATATAAAATGTTCTCAATAGGAATATTTTCCTCAAAAGGTAATTATAAGAATTAAGTTAGTCCATACATTAGAAAGTATTTAGAGATTGCCATAGTGGTACATGCCAGTAACTCCAGCTACTTGAGAGGCTAAAAGAAAAAGATCACAAGTTCAAGGCCAGCCTTGGTAACTTAATGAGAACCTCTCTCAAAATTTAAAGAAAAAAAAAAAAAAAAACCAAAAACTAAAGGGCTAGGAATATAGCTTAGCTATATAGAATCCCTGTGTTTAAGGAGCTGGGGAAATGGCTCAGTGGAATAAGTGCTTCTCTGGCAAGCACAAGGGCTGGAGTTCAATCCCCAATTCTGCCAAAAAAAACAACAGTGTTTGAGCAAAAAAAACCAAAGTGTTTGAGGACCAACAAGTAGTTCTCATGACTGAACAGAGAATGGTAGGGAAATAAAAGCAGGAAGTGAGATTAGAGAGGGAAAGAGTCAAAGGTAACATTGGAACAAATTGCTCTCAGTGGAGATGGGGAGATTGGTCATATATTTTGAAGAGCAGACAAATGGATTTGAAGACAAACTGATTGTGTCATATTCAAGAGTTATTGAGTTGGCCTCAGCAACTGAATAATGGGTTAAAGCTTTTGGGAGGAATGGGGGAATTTATTTTTAGATAAGATAAAATGGAGGGGTCTATTAAACATCCAAGTAAAGATGCTGCAGTATTTGAATATGTCTGAATTAAAGACTGGAGAGCAGTGAACATACTGATTATATGAAGACTAAATGAGAGCACTAAGAGTGCATAGAAACTAAAGGGAAGCAGCAGCACAGAGTCATGGAGTTCTCTACTATGGAAAGGTCAACCCCACAAAGGAGACTGAGAACACTGACCAGTCATAGGGGTTCAAACAAGGAGAGTGAAGTATGCTATGGACTAAGTGACTACAGTTGGAAGGAGAAAGTAACTGACTTTGTCAAAGGCTGATGCTGATTACTCAAGGGAGATAGAAGCTGGGAACTAGCCCCTGGATTCAATAACAAGTTTCAGTGGAATGTTGGACCCAATTTAATCAGAATAGATTTCACAGAAAATAAGAGAAAGGATTTGGGACAATGAATACAGAATTCTCTCAAGGTTTTTTACTATAAAAGAGAAAAAAACAAAAAGTACAATACCTGGAAGGGAATAGAAGATGACAAGAGGTTTTGTTTCTCTGGAAATGTTTTTCAAGTGCAATATAATAACTTACAAAAGGACTATAACTAGTAAACTGGCAAGGAAAAATTGTGAGCAGATCAATGTTTTCTCTATATTTAGAAAGATGAATTAAAATCACGATATTACCTAGTAGGCATGGTCATCTTGCCCTTATTCTAACTATGAAGAGTCTCAAGGACCCCATCTACACTGCAGGGGAAGATGTGCTGAATGGATCAAATGCTTGAATAAACTGAGCAAGGTACACTCCCAGAATCAAAGTCAGAGAAACACTAACCATCCATTCAAGAAATACTTAGCACCCATTATGTGTCAGTTACAAAGGATACAATTTCAACAAAACAAACATTATCTTCAGAGAATTCATAGTTCAAGAAGGAATGCAGACAAATGGATATTACACATAAGAGACAAAAATTAAGTGGTTAACAGTTTAGTAGTGGGGACGCTCATAGTTTTGGTTCTGTGCCTTTATAAATAGAGATATTAAGGATTTCAACTGTTTCCTCATCCAGAAATAGACGTTATACTAAGATTATAGGAAATCAAATAAGGAAGAAATCCATTATATATCTCTCATTTTAACAAAAGAAAAAAATCATAAAAGTTAACCTAGACTGAAGGCAGGCAAGTTAGAAATTCATCTGACAGATATACACTGAACATTTATCAAGGCACAGTTCCAAACAGCTGGTTTATAAAATTTATATTTTCACAGAGTAAACCAGTCAACACTGAAAAAATAAAAAGTAGTTAAGATATATTTGAAAGTAGTAAATCCTGTAATAGGAAGGGAGGGAGGTAGGGAGGCAGGGAAAAGCTGATGTTAGAAATGAAGATGTGAGCCGGGCGTGGTGGCGCATGCCTGTAATCCCAGCACTAGGGAGGCTGAGGCAGGAGGATTGTTGTGAGTTCGAGACCAGCCTGAGCTACAAAGTGAGCTTAAGGCCAGCCTGAACTGCACAGTGAGATCCTGTCTCAAAAAAAAAAAGAAAGAAATGAAGATGTGTATGAGGATAGTTGAGGTGAGTGAAAAGCTGCATTTTTAAGTTGCACAATCAAGACTTCAGTGAGAATTTCAAATCTTGGAAGATCTGAAAACAAGTTAGCTCTCTGGCTATTTGGGGTTAAGAAGTACATTTTAATTACTGGAGTAGCCCAAGTGGTAAGGCAGGTATGTGGCTGGTATATGGCAAAGGAAAAATGCAGTGGAGTTCAAAATACTATTACAGCAGTATGGGCAAGAAACAAAGGTTCTGTGTACCTGACTCACTTACGTTGATGGTAAGAAGTCAGTTTAGGGATATATTTTGGAAGTACAGTAGTTTTCAGATGGAATAGATGTGAGAGAAAAGAAGGCTCTAAGAATCAGGCAAAATTTCAACCTTAGCAGTTAAGATGTGAAAGGTTTATTCTAAGAGGTAATGAACTAGGACAGGAAGGGTTCATGAACCTTGAACCATGTAATGGTGAAAATCAGGCTCAACAGCAGAAATGAGAGAAAAATAACAGGAAAAGGAAGTTGTGGTTAGAGAAAAGCTTTTGAATACTACTTTCTCCTTGAAACCTTTTATAATCATCTTAGGGGACCTCCCCCTTTCTGGGCTTCTTTCAAAACACCTCCCTTTTACTGTGCAAAACTGTATTCATATGCTCTCCTTGACTTTGATCTGTTTCTTCTTCATAGTACTAACCCTATTTTCTAATTGGGAAAGCAAATAAAAAATGGAGGTGATGTCCACATTCCAGCAACAAAAATTCAATGATAAAAGTTTGACATTTCTATTTCATGTCTGTAATTTACAGAAAAGCTAGAGGGGAATATGGGTGCAGAAGCCACTAGAACAGAAATCAATACATGATTTAATAACTATTACAGTTGCATTGGTTTTACAGTATGACAAAAACAAATAGGTCAAGTGGACTTACACTTAGAAAGCACCTAGGACCAGCAAAGTAACTTTGATGCAGCGAGATAAGGCCTAAATGTAGGTCAGTGGGAATAAAAGGGAAGTTAACTTAAAATTTTAGGGGCTAGGGAGATGGCTCAGTAGAATAAGTGCTTCCCTGGCAAGCGCAAGGATCTGAGTTCAATCCCTGATTCTGCCAAAAAAAAAAAAAAAAAAGAAAAATTTAAAATAAAAACTCCACCACCATTGTTGGGTAACAGGCTGAGTACATGATTCCAACACTTAATATTATGCATAGGTCAGGATAAAAATGAGCAGGAAAATGATGACTCAAGTTTGAAAATGTATTTGACCTAAGGATGATATACCCTGATAAAAATTAGTTATAGACAACATCTTATTAACACATATCACATGCCAAATAGTGTTCTCCAAGTATATTTTAAATGTATTATTTCATTTACTCATCACAATTAACACTATGAGGTAGGTGAGAATAGTTTATTATCTTTATTTTATAGAGTGGAAAACCAGAGCACAAGAGTAAACAATTGGCCCAGACATTAAGTGGCTAAGCCAGTTCAATGAACTTAGTGTGGGGGTCCTCCTCCATTCATATGTTGAAATCCTAATTGCCAACATGATGGTATGAGGTGATGTCTTTGGAAGATAACTATGCTGTGAGACTGGAGCTTTTATAAATGGGATCATTGCTTAAAAAGGAACCCTGGCAGCAGCATAAGGTATAAGAGAAAATGCCCATCTAAAATGTAGCTGAGGATCTTTATCAGAAAGGCCCTCATGTTGGCAGTCTAATGTCAGGCTGTCAATTTAAAACCATGAGAAATGGGGCTGGGGAAATGGCTCAGCAGAATAAGCGCTTCCCTGGCAGGCACAAGGACCTGAGTTCAATCCCTGGTTCCGCCAAAAAAATTTAAAAAATAAAAAAAAAAAACATGAGAAATAAATTTGTTATTTGTAAGATGCCCAGACTACAGTTCTTTATTATAGCATCCCAATTCACTGAGGATTTCAGCCCAAAAATGTTTAAAAAAAAAACTGCCTAGCATCACACAGAAATTCACTATTAATTAAGTATTTAATGAGTACCCACTGTGTGGACACTGTGGTATTAGGGTAGGTGGAAGAGCAAGCAGTAAATATGATAGCTATGATTCTTCCCTGTACTAACATTAAATGGACACTGAACAAATAATTACAAGTAAGATGAATCTGTACTGAGTACAGTTCAACATAGTGGGTGAGAGAATTCTAGGATAAGTCAATGGCATGAATACATGCCTTGAGATGAGAAAATGCAGGGAAAAACAGTAGACTCGACAAAATAAAAGATTAATTCACAGAGTCAGAGTACAGAGTATTGGAGGGGCAGTCAGAGAGGCTGGGAAAAAACAAATTCAGATAATGTAGTGCAGACAGCGTTGACATACCAAAGGGAAGCTACTGAAGGAATTTAAGAGTAATGATTTGATCAGCTTTGTTTTTTTAAGATTACTCTGGCAGCTTTATGAATGGATTGGAATAAGGCAAGAACAGTTTTGGAAGATGTGCATGGTGGTCATTGCAAGATTTCAAGAGATAAAAGTAGCTTTGATTACAGTGGGATGAAAAACATGGCATGGGAACAGAGGCCAGAAATCCCAATTTTTTAAGAAGTAGACAAAGCTAGGTGATCTTGATCTGCATTGGAGATGTGCTAGGTTTCTATATCTCATCAAGCAGGTGGCCTGAGGATGCTCTTATTGAGCCAGGAGATGATTCCGATCATCCAAAATAAAAGCAAAGCAATGTCGGCTGGAAATCTGAACTCAGAGTACAAGAGCAAGGGCTGGGTTAAGAGTGACAGTAAGCACTGAAGCTATTGGAAAAGATTACCTGGGTTAAGAGTGTATGGTGGAACTCAAAAAGATCAGAGGTCAGCCAGCAGATTCTAATAGAGAAGCAGGATAAAGGAAGAACTGGTTAAAGAGCAAACAGTTAAGAGGAAAACTTAAGTGCAGACATAGGTATATTTGAGAGAAAGTGTGTTTACTAGTATCAAATGCTACAATAAGATCCTGTAAAAGGAGGCCTAAAAACCACCTGACAGACACCAGCTGGCTGCTAAAATATTCTGAGATGCCTCAGGTGAGTGGTGAGAATAGAAGCTATGGTAGATTGGAGAGGGTTTTGCGGGGGATAGGAAAGAGCAGCCATGGGTAAGACATGGATATGTTAAGAAACTAGGAAGGAGTTTTTCCTTTTCTCTCTCACTCACCAGGAATTGAACTCAGGACCCTGGGCTTCCAGTCAGGCTCTTCTGCCGCTGAGCTATATCCCTGACCAGAAGCTTGTGGATTTTTATTTTTGGGAATCAGTAATCAAACCGAAAGAGGGGGTAGCGAAACAAAAGCTGAAAGCAAAAGGAATCCTCAGGCAATGCCCCGAAAGCTGTAATGAATGGGACCTAGCAGAAAGTTAACATTTTGTGGTAGAAGTCACAAAGGACCGAATCCAGAAGGAAAAGTCTCAAAAAACGACTACTGGGTTCAAGAAAAGTGAGAATAGAGAATCTATTTTCCACGTTCGGCCCTGGATGAGCTGGGGAAGCAGCTGCAAGGCTACGGAAGTCACTCTGCCGTTCAGGGCGGGGGTGGGCAAAGAAGAGGGTGCAGCGAGTGCAAAGAGCTGCTAGAGAAAACGGCTGAGGAGAGCAGGCGGCACCAGGTGTCGCCTGAAGTCGGGCGGGGCACATTTCGAAAGTCGAGGTGCTCGAAGGCCCTGCTGTCCTCGTCGCTGGGCTGAACCCACGCGTCCCGCAGCCTCCATCCGCAAAATCAGCACATTAACTTTTGGCGGACAGACAGCCCCCGCCCGGGCTCAAGACTCCCGGCCCCACGTCCAGCGCGGGTCGCAGCCCAGCGCGTCGCCGAGTCCCGCACTCCCAACCGCGGCAGCCGCACGACCGCGCCCTACGTAGCCCGCGGGCTGAGGAGCCGCAGCAGTCTCCTACCGCCACGGGTGCAGACCCGCGAGGGGATTTCCATCCAGCTACCAACACCCGGGAATTCCCCACCTGACCACACAAACCCCGCTTCCTCCACATTTCCGCCGCCGCGCTTCAGGCAGCCTAGTGCCACCGTAATATCGCAACCGTTCTTCTACCTTCCTTGCCAATGCAGAACTCTTCCGCCGCGCCCGAAAGAGCGCGAAGGCATTCGGCAAGTTCCGCCCACAGTGCGGGGGCGGGGCGACCCGAGCGGCTCCGGGCGGCGCTCGGCTATTTCCGTGCGCGGCCGCTGCGCACTCGGCACTGGGCGGCGCTGGCTGGCTCCCTGGCTGCGGCTCCTCAGTCGGCGGCGGCTGCTGCTGCCTGTGGCCCGGGCGGCTGGGAGAAGCGGAGTGTTGGTGAGTGACGCGGCGGAGGTGTAGTTTGACGCGGTGTGTTACGTGGGGGAGAGAATAAAACTCCAGCGAGATCCGGGCCGCGAACGAAAGCAGTGACGGAGGCGCTTGTACCACCGGTAAGAGGAACAGGAGGAGGAGGCAGGAGCCGGAGAGAGCCGGGGGGACGCAAGGGGGACGGGGAGGCGCCGGACGCCCGCGCGCGGGGCCTTCCCCTCGCAGGAGGGGCCGCGGTAAAGATGGAGCCTCCGCCCGAGCCCCACAACCCCGCCGCCGCTCGCAGCGAACAAAGGATAATGGCGGCGGCCTGGAGCCAGCGGCGGCCGGGCGGCAGCGACTCTGCCTGCAGCCAGCGGCGGCGCTCATGGCGGGGGGCGGCTGGCGACGGGCGGGGTGTGAGCCGGCGGCCGGGGGTGTGTGCGGGCGGGCGGGCGGGCGGGCGCAGCGTTCCCGCCGCAGAGCCGGAGCCGGAGCGAGCCTCCCCGGGGGAGGCCGCCCGCCTCGCTTCGCCTCGCCTTGCCTCGCCTCGGTCCGTCTGCCGCCCGCCGCCCGCCGCCCGCCGCCCGTGGGGGGTGGAGAAGGAGGAAGGAGGCAACTGCGGAGGGCAGTGGAGGTGAAGGTGCTCGGGCCGCCGGGTCCGGGAGCCGAGCGGCCACGTCCGAGCTGCTGTCGTCCTCGCGCTCTTTGTGCAATAAAGTTCCAAACCCAAAGTGTTCTCTCGTGCTGTATTTATTCGTGCTTCGGCTCCCTGCGCCCACACCGTTGGGGAAAGTGCTGTTTTCTGTCCTTTGCTGCTTGAGGAGTGCTCGTGCTTTTTAAGGGAAATTTTTTACTCTTTCTCACAACCACCCCCCCCCCGCGCGCGCGCACGCTTAAAAAAAAGTAGTCATTGAAATGCATTCTTTTTGAGAAGAGGGTGCTAAAGGAAAGAAAGTTTATAATAACTTTTTGAAGAAACTGTTGGGATCTTGTAAAAGGGAAGCTGGTGTTTGAAAACAGTTTCGGTTTTAACTCTTTTTAATAATAATTTGAGGACTACATTCTGAAACCCTGCGATCAAACCACTAGCTGAGGTAATTTTGTTTTATGTCACTTTTTTTTTTTTTTTTTTTTTTTTTTTTTGTGGAAGGGGCAAATCTTACCAAAGGCTTTAAAGGACCCGAAGCTCAACTGGCCACTTCGATCCCCCTCGTCCACGTTTCCAACATATTTCTGTCTAAACTTCAGTGAGGGATTGATTTAATACTGATTCTAAAAATAGGCATTGAAAGTATTCATTATTTGAGTCGAATGAAAAAAGTAACCTTAGTCTGAGGTTCACAATAATTTAGGCTGGACTTTTTTCGTTGTCTGTTGGAAAAAAAGAGTATTGCAAAAAAAGAAAAGAAAAGAAAGCCATTGACACATTACAGATTAAAAAAACAGCATAAAAGGGCCTGCTGTATGACCTATTTAAATTTGTAATACCTTCTCCAGGAATTTCACTGCTAGCCTCGGCTTGCATCAGGCCTCCCTTCTGCAGATTTAGTAGAAGATACTTTTGGTTGCTGTCTCTTCATATCTTGTACACTTACTGTTCATTTCCTGATTTAAAACTAAAGCCCCAAACAGTTACTTAGGTAATTTGAAAGCTTAACAGGACTGGTAATTGTATGGTTCTGTTTGATGCCTACAAAGTGTCAAGTTAGCAATATTGATAGTAAACATTGCCTGGTGATATTTCTGTATCTTAAGTCACTTCCAAGAACCTACTTAGCTGCATCATGATCTTTAAAAGACCACATTAGCTCCTTGTCACTGCCAAGAAATTTAAGGTACAATAAAGGGAGTTTTTTCATAAGAACTGAGACAGTGACATTTTCCTTAAAGATTTTTTGCCAGCCAGCATCGCTTAAATCAAATTTTTTTTCCTCATAGATAATGTGCAATGACTGAAATTTTAAGTTTTCTGATGTGTTCTTCCTTCAGTCTTGTACAAACCATTTTTAAATTTTAAGTCCATAATTTGTGACTCTTAACAGTTTCAGGAATAACTTTTTAGACTTAATATTTGAACGTTCACCTGGAGCTTACTAGTGGACTCTCCCAGGAACTGGTAAAAATTACAGCTGAATTTGTATCATTTTTCTTTGGGGAAGTGGGCATATATATTTATGAAGCTAATAAGTTCTTTGACAGAATTTAAAAAGAGTGCTGCTCTTGAAATTTAAAACTGCCATTAACCTCTTCAGAGTGAATTTTTTTTATTGAAGAGCCTGAAGAAACTTAGAAATTTGATCCATAAATTTCCTTTTCTGATTCAAGAAATTCATTCTTAACTGATTAAAATTGATTAGATTTTTTAGTAGAAAATTTGTTTTCTTGAGGCCAGGGAGATGGCTCAATGGGATAAGAGCCCTTCCCTGGCAAGCACAAGGGCCTCAGTTCCAGAGTTCAATCCCTGGTTGTGGTGGTAGGATTTTTGTTTTCTTAGAGAGGTGATTTAATGTGTCTCATTCCAGGATAATTGGTTCTATTTGAATACAATATAGTTAAAAAAAACATTTAAAACTTAGAGAAAAGTAATTCACTTGTAACTGAATGCTTAACTTGTTTCACAAATTGTAATTTCATAATTATCAGACATCATTCACCTTGCTTAGGTCCAGCCAGTGACTATCTCCCAAACATGGTGTAATATCAATTGATGGTTTCGTTATGTTCAGTAGAGCTCAGATCTGAAGATAAAGAACATAGCAGATGTCAGGGAATGGAAAATGCAAGATTTTTTTTTCTCAGCCATGTGTGAACTCATTTCTACCACAGTATCATTTGAGACAACAGTTTATGGTAATTCAAATATTTAGCACTAAGGCAGTAGTTGAAAGAGCATCTGGTTTGGAATAATCACTGGTCTAGGTTTGAATCTTGACATTACCATTTTTGACATATGCCTGTCCTAAAAGTTGGTTTTTTTTTTTTTTTTTTTTTTTCAGAAACAGGGCTTGAACTCAAGCCCTTGAGCTTGCTAGGCAAGTGCTTATTCTACTGAGCCATCTCCCTGGCCCCCTAAAAGAATTTTGTGTCACAGAGAATTTCTTAATCTTTCTCAGCTAGTTTTTTTATTTGTAAAATTAGAACAATTTCTTCACGGAGTTGAGTTGTGAGTACCTTAAGTCCGTAGCCAACCATAGCTGTTAAACCTTTTGGACCTTTTCTTTGCTTGCCTTGCCATGCTTAGTACTCTGCGCCAAAAGCTGCTATTGCTTCTATTGTTGTCTTTCCTGTATCCTCAGAGGACTGTTAGGAGCACAGAAACTAATAAGGGAGAATATTTGTCATAAAGAGGATTCAAAGAAAAGAGAGCTTACCCTTGGTGAAGTAAAAAGTACCCTTATGTTTTCAGTTTTATGGAATAAGTAATTTGCATGATCTATAATTCAAAACAAAATGTAGCAAATGCCTCTCTTCCCCTTACCCACATGTTTCCCAATTTTTATCTTTTCAGAGATTTTTTGTCAATATTTATGCAAACATGTGCTCCCTCCTTTATTCAAATGATAGCATAACTCTTGCTGTTCCACAGTATGTAGGGAGGGCTAACAGTTGGTTTGCATCAGCATATCAATGAAGAGTTTCATTTTTTGTAAAATCATTAAATATTTCTTCATGTCTTCTTGATATGCTGACTGGTGAGTTATTTTCATTATTTTGTTTTTAGGTCATGGTTCTGTGGATTGAGCACATGACCTTCACTCTGAGTTTCTGTCAGGGTCTCACTGAGTTGCCGACCTTTTCACTTAACCTCCCAGAGTGCTGCATAGGCTTGTCCCACTTCACATGACAGATAGGACCTTCGTTTTTAAACTAACATTATTTGCCATTAGGCCTTCATTTCCTTATATTAAAAAAAAAATCTACTAGCATTTAAAATATCAATTGTGACAGGAAGTTGACATTTGAATTGTTTTCTTTTTAGCTCCATTTTAAGTTTTAGTCAAATTTTCAAAATATTACAGTATATTATGAAGTGTCAGTTAACTCTCAAAGTGAAATTAATCTGATTTTTTAACTTGTTTCACCAAGTCCTGAATAGACTGCTTCTTTCAATTATTTTGGTCAACACTTTCTAAAGTTTTCTTTTGCTGTATAAAAAGGATATTTCATATTGTCCAGTCGGTTGTTTTTAAAACAGATATCTTAAAGCATATTATTACCTAGTAAAAATGATGTGGGATATTGTGTGACAAGACTGACTAGCTTTCTCCCTGCATTTATTTTTATGTACTCATTAACTTCTCAGTGATATTTAGTATTTCTTACTGTAATTCTCAATTTTATATTTTGCATCCAAATTTTAAAAATAGGGTTGAGAATGTACCTTAGTATAGAACACTTGCCTAATGTGCATAAATTTGATCCCCAGTGCTACAGATGAAAAAATTCTAAATTTTAACAAGGTGGTTTGGTTGTCTTGATGTAAGTCCTTGGTCAGCCAGTGGGACTGTATAATGCACATTTTGACAAAAGCACAGAACAACCTCTTTGATTTTCCTCTGCTCTGCGAAGCAGCATTAATTATTTTAAATTAATTAACTTGCTGTTAGTGTATATCTTCAAAATACATAATGCTGTATGATTTTAAAGTTAACTAAAACTCAAACTATAATCTAGTAGCAAGGACACATGATCACTTAACTTTCCAAAAAGTCATTAAAGCTGTCATGCTGTGCTTTATTTTTATGTGTTCGAATTGACCATTACAGTGCTGTGACCGTAATTCTAATGGTATTAATGATAAGACTATTTCACTACTATTTTGAGGTTTTCCTAGTAGTTGATATAAAGGTATGTGCTATTTTTGCATGCTAAATGATTACAGTGTTTACAAAGCATTCATCATTACAAATTTGGGATGGGGTATATATTAAATGATTGAAATCTGTAAAGGTAGAAAGTTTCTCTCATGAAACATATCTGAGAGTTAAGTAGTTATGGGACAGTTAAATGATTTATCACATTGCCATGTGATCAGTGAATTGCTTCTCAGGATGGAGTTAAGAGATCAATGAAAACAACAAACCAATAGCACTGTTTATTGTTTCACTGTCAATTTTATATATGTACTCACCAGCTCATTGCTATGTAAACATAACACTGGTCAGTTTAGCAAAGTTGTAAGAATTAAATGTAATTATTTTCACACTTCTTCATAGTCTTTATTATGACAGGTTTTTTGAGATAAAATTTGGCTGTTAGCCATTTAGTTTTTCCTTCTCATTTCAGAATACATTTCTCCCTTTATGCATACTCTTCATTTTGCATTCTATTCTTTTCTTAGCTTTGTTAAACAAGTCAATGTAAAGATAAAATCTAGCAATTAGGTTACCCCCAAAAATGTACTATCTAATATTTCATACTCAGGTGATTATTCCAACTTAAAGTAGAATATATAGTGATGGATAATTATAAGTTTTGGGATGGGGAGATGGCTCAGTAGAATAAGTGCTTCCCTGGCAAGCACAAGGGCCTGAGTTCAATCCCCAGTTCTGCCAAAAAAAAAAAAAAATGCTTCAGTGAACAGGTTTCAGGAGTTCAACTTTATAACAATTACAAATAAACCAGTTAAATTTTCGGGACAAGCCAGCATTTAGAATTAAAAAAAAAAAAAAAAAAAAAACAGATAATTATAAGTTTTTGCATACAGTGTATATCTCAAATTGTGAAGTTGCCTGAAACCATGTACTTAGGTTAGTTACACAGATCACCTAAAATAAACCAAGAAAAAAGCCCTAGAAATTGGGACTAGAGTGTTGCTCAGTGGTAGAGCACTTGCCTAGCCTGTGCAGGGCCTGGATTCTATCTCCAGCACTGCTCCCTACACCTCCCCCCCAAACAAAACAGTAGTACTTCTTAATAAACTTTTGTATGCCTGTCTCTTTTTTCTGAGGGCTGAAAATAAAATAATAAAGGGGATTTTTCCCTGCCTGAGGTTGGCTGTGTGACATAGGTTGAAAAGTATCTTTCAGTCTTTTTTTTTGTTTTTCTGCTCTTGGATTAAATCAGGATCTCCAATCTTAAAAGGGGGCAAGGTTTAAAGATGAGGTCAGAGATTAATAAGCCCCTGCCCTCTCCCATGGAGAGAAGAAAAGATATAGTACTTGGTTCAAGAAGAGTGTTAAGTGGCAAAATGAAATAGCAAAGTAATGACCTTGGCGTAGGACTCAAGGGTAGGTCTAAAAGCTGACTAACCAGTAGTGATATCAAGTGTCTTTTTTTAGAGATCACTGAAACTAAAGCAGATTTCTTTTTATCCATTTTAATTGTATTCCCAGTGTGCTGGATATGTGCATGTGAGTTTGTGATTATAATTACTTGGCAGTGAAGATGTAACTAAATGTAATTCAGACAAGGATGCATAAATACTACTTTTGAGGGGATAAATATATAAAAGGAGACTAAGAAGTATTTTTTCATCACTGAAGTAAAAATTGCTGCTTATTCTGGAGTGTTTGTAGGCTTAAAGGGATGTCGTTTTCTTCTGTCAGTAACAGCTTTTTTATTTTTCTAATAGCTTTATTGTGATCAAAATATAGTAATATATTGATTTTATATACTGCTATTTTCATTTATTTATTAAACATTTATTGGCCACTGACTTAAAACCGGTGAAATAATTATAAGAAATTTTATTTGGTTTCATATTTATAAAAATAATACCTAGGTTTTGAATTAGGATTATTCTAATTTCTGTAAACAAAACCTGAGTGTCTGGCTTCTGCCCTCAAGGAATTTATAGGACAGCGGAGATTTTTTTTTTTTTTGGTCTCTTTTTGAGACTGGGTCTCACTATGCAGTTCAGGCTGGCCTTAAGCTCACTTTGTAGCTCAGGCTGGTCTCGAACTCACAACAGTCCTGCCTTAGCCTCCCAAGTGCTGGGATTACAGGTATGCGCCACCACGCCCAGCACAGTGGAGATTATGAAATAGTGTAAGGAAGAATGGTGTATACATGGGAGACCTTATTGCTGTTACAGCATTTAAGAGTTTAGAAGAGAAGGGGTTTAAATTGGATATAGAAGAAGTTGGATAAGTAGAAGATAAACATGTATTCTAAGTAGTGACATAAAAAGTAAGCATGACATAGAAGTAGAATGAGCTTGATCTGCAAGTTCATTGGTTGAAGATAATTAACTAGATTCACCGTATATAAGGAACCTTGAGTGTGAGCCAGAGCTTTGAATATCACATTAGAGAACAGAAAGATGTGTAGAGAAAGGAATGAAATGAATTAACCTAAAGTGCAGATTTCCTGACTTCTAATATATCACAGTTTAAAAATGGACATCATAGATTCTTTTTGTTGTTGGGTTGAAATATAACTCATATGCCATATGGCCCCAATTGGTATGTACAGTTCAGTTTATAGTATTCATGAAATTGTGTAATTATATTTGTGTAACCAGTCAGCCTTGGGATATTTTCATTACTCCAGAAGAAATACTGCAGGTCAACCATTACCCCATATGCCAAACCCTAACCAACTATCAGTCTACTTTGTTTCAATAGGTTTGCCTAAAGTTCACATTCACACTTGGGTTATTCTTTTTTGTTGTTGCCAAGTAATTATATACTTTATTAGCATTTTAATTATTCAGTAGTTCACATACATTTGGACTTTTTTGACTATCAAGTGCTACTTTTTGTGGACATGTATTCATTCTCTTGGCTATATACCTGGAAGTACAATTGTTGGGTTAGTATGTGTGGAACTACCAAACTGCTAAAGCTACTACACCGTTTTGTTTTTGTTTTTGTTTTTATTTTTTAAGTATTCTTTCTGACAGTGTGTGAGGGTTTTAATTTCTCTACAGCTTCACAAACACTTCTTTATATCCTAGTGAGTGCAAAGGATATCTATATCATTGTAGATTCGATTTACATCTTAATGATATCAAGCAACTTTTCTTGTGCTTATAAGCCCTTTGTGTATCTTCCAATAAATGTCTGTTCAGACAACTTGGTGTTATTTTTGGCTTTTGAGTGTAGTTGTTATTATTCTAGACACAAGTCCCTATATTAGATACATGATTCACAAAAACTTTCTCCATTTTGAGTTATCATTTTACTTTTTTTTTTTTTTTTTTAGAACCGGGGATTGAACTCAGGCCCTTGCTCTTGCCAGGGAAGCGCTTGTTCTACTGAGCTATCTCCCCAGCCCCTCATTTTACTTTTTGAAGGTATTCTTTGAATCAGAAAAGTTTTTAATCGTGATGATTTCCAATTCAACTATGTTTTCTTTTTGTTGCTTGCTTTTTTGGTATCATGTTTTATATATATTCTTGTTTAATTATTTTCTGTATACCTCTAAAAGCTGAATAGATAGGATACTGCTATAGGTATTTACTTAAAAATAACTAAACCTACTAATCCATATTTGGATTAGTTATACTCTAATTCCAGCTCTGAATTCCCCTTTCATCTGTGTCTGAATCCTTTTAGAGTAATTGATGAAAACAACAAAGATAAAAATTTTAAAATGACTTTTTGTGTGTGTGTATGTGTATGGTACTGGGGATAAAACTCAGAAACTTGTGCTTGCTAGGAAGTCACTGAAACTGCTGAGCTATCTTCCCAGCCCAAAAATTACAATTTTGAATGAGAAATCTTAAATGGATGTATTTTGAGAATTTATCATCTCTGTGGAGATATATAAACTACTGTATACATTTTTTATTAGTGTTCCTTAAAGCTTTATTTTATTTTTATAAGTTTTTTAATGCATGAAGGAAATAGTAACTTTTTTTTTTTTTAAACAACTAAACCAGGCCCTTGGGAATTTAAATGAGACACATGGTGTGTAGCATCTCATAGGAAAGTAAAGCTTTCGTTGTTTTTATGTAGTAGTATCATCTCTTTATAATGAGTTTTCAAGGTTTTCTTGACTAATGGGGACTAAAATTTTGTTCATAAACAATATTAGTTTTGGTTCATAAATAGCTTACTTGGAGATATTCTAGCCAATATTATGAAAAAGGTATTTTTTTAAATGTTATTTTAAAGAAAAATATTTTTTAAAAGCTCAAAACAAGATAATAAAACAAGTGATTAATACATTGCATATTACCTTTAAATTAGTTATTCAGAGTACATGATATAGGCAGGTAATTTTCCAGACAATATTTGCAGTCTTCATTGAAATAAGAAAAATTGATAGCTATCTTAATTATTGTGTGTGTATTTTTGTTTTTTGCTTTTCCCTTTACTTCTTTTCCCTATCCCAGGTTCTCTTTTGAAGTGTCTTCCCATTTTACAATATTTGTTGTACATTTTGAATCTTACTTACTCCTTTAGCTTCTCATACTAGGGAAACAATATGGAAACATATATGAGTCTGGTTTATTTCACGTATGAGAATGGTTTCGAACTACATCCACTTATCTATAAAAGTTTCCACTTTATCCTTTATGGCTGAGTAATAACTACATTGTGTAAAAAGATTACTTTTTTTTTTTTTTTTTTAAATCCCTTCCATAGTTGATGGGACATTTGGGTAGTCTCCAAGATCTGGCTATTATAAATTGTGCTGCTGTAAACATAGGTGTACATATATTGTCTGGGTATATTTTTAATTCTGGGCAGATGCCCAGAAGGAAAAGATAGTTTAAATGGGAACTCCAATCTAGTTTTTTAAGGCATCTCCACTCTTATTTCTTTCTTTTTTTTTTTTAATGTAGTACAGAGTCTACAGGGGGTGCAAGGGCTCTATGTAGTTTGGACTCGTAGCGATCCTCCAGTTTTCAGCCTCCCAAGTGCTGGGATTACAGGTGTGCACCACCACGCCCAGTCTCAAATCTCCATCTCTGTGGCATGCCAGGGACCACTGTGCTCTGCCTAAGCAGGCACTTTAGTTTGCTGAGCTATCAGGCCAGCCTTTCCATCCTTATTTCAACAGTGGTTGTCCCAGTCTACACTCAGCAACGCAGTCAGTGCCTGACTGGCAAGTGCAAGTGCAAGGTTGTGAGTTTGATTCCTGGTACTAAAACAACAACAAAAAGTGGAGAACTGTTCTTTTTTCTCCACAGTCATTCTAGCAATTGTTTGTTGATTTCTTGGTAATAGTCATTCTTTCCACAGTGTGATGGAATCTCTGTGTTATAATTTGTATCTCTCAAATGACCCATGATATTGAACATGTTTTCATATATTTGCCGTTTGTATTTTTTGGCTGAGAAGTGTGTTTCATCTCAGATTTGAGTCTTTAAATTTGGAGGCCTGATTTTTTTTAGTTCTTTATGTTTTTGTTAGTAATTCTGTGTGAGGAGCCAAGTGGCAAACATTTTTTTCCTTTCTTGTGGGTTGTTGAAAAAATGTATTTCGTTATTAGTCACATCTGTAATAGTACAAATAGTGTAAATGTACAGTTATCTTTTCCTTTTCCTCTATAATTCATTGTATTCTGTCATTTCCAATAAAAGTTCATGTCTTTAAATTACTAAGTTGTACATGTGTGGAGGTAATTTGTAGATAAACTTGTTATAAGGATTAGCATACACTTGTCAAACTCTATATAATGCATATAATATTTCCTCAGTTTTCAGCAGAACACTTAGGTGCTATAGAACATTGCTTTAATGAATTGCTATATCATGCATTTGGGAGGAAGGATTAACACCAATGCTCCTTTCAAGTTGTACATGTTAAAGAAAATGGACATCTGTGTTTTAATTAATTCTTATAAACATTATAGGGTTTTGGTTTTTTTTTTTTTGAACTATGGATACTCATTTTCTATATTTTAAGGTTTTTGAGTTTTCATTACCTTTAATTTTTTCTAACATAGTACTTATATGAGACATAAAAATATTGTGTAATTGTGTTAATCAAAATAACCTTTCAGAAATTAGTACCATGGTAATAAAAACAGTATATCTGTCCCATAAGTTGGACATGCTATTGCATCTTTCCAGATTAAAAATAAAGATATACCAATTTGAAGTGATTCTTTTACCACAATTGTGCATAAAAATGTTTTGTATGATACTATAAAGGTGAGTGTATGTCATCATGCATTTGTCCAGACTCATTGACACTATAACACCAAGAGTGAGCCCTTATGTAAAAGTTCTCCTGTGCTGAGTGTTCTTACATTCAAACATTTGAAAAAATAAATTTATCTTCCCCACAACTTGTTGAACTTTTTAATTCTAGTGTAATGAGAGGTAAGTACCCAAATACAAATTATGAATTTGACTGAAGAGTGCATTCATAAGTAATGGAACATGACCTCACTTAGAAATGGGGAGAAGAGGAGCTTCACCTGCATATCTGCAAGTGGACAGCTGCTGGAGCTCTCACAATCCAGAATTTCAGGGATTTAAAGAAATCACATAAGCAGAATCAAAACTGCAGGGTAACCGTAGCAAAGATGTGTTTGAACATGTCATTCTAAAACTGAGCTGCATTTATAAATACATTAATTAAAAATTAATGCCACAACACTTAATGCCAATATATAATAGTTTTTGAACCTTTATCTAATTTTTAACATAGCTGAAAGTCTTGCTTAATACAGCCTTATAACTTTTTCCTGATTAATTTTCTAAAGTGTTATCATTGCTAACTAAAAAGAGTAGCGGTGTTCAGGTGCTACTCAACAGATTTTAACTCCCAGCAATCATTAGCCATATTGTGCTGCCTCTTTTCCGTTTTCCCCTCTGTAGTTTTTTTGGTTGTTAACCTTGAATAATGTTATTTATGTTAATTATATGCCCATTTGAACAAGAATAAGCCATGCAATCAGTTCTGCAAATTAGTCAATGCTAAGGTTTCTGATGCTAATAGTAATGTGCTGGTTTAAACACATAGCATACTTTCATTGAAGCCAGATAAGAAAAAAGTAGCATATACAAACGCTACGTTGTATCTATGCACAGACATGTACCTGTATCAACCTCAACTGTAGCCTCCAGATTAGACTGATGATACTCTTAACAAAATGAGAATATATATATACATATATGTATAAACACCCTCCCCCCATCAGGGATTGAATTTAGGACCTTGCATTTACCACACAAGTGCTTATTCTGCTGAACTATCTCCCTGGCCCAAAGGCTGTATATTTTTTAAAGGACCAAATTATGATAGGCAGTGTGATTAACTGCCTATCATAATTTGGTTTATCAAGCCAAGTAAATTCTGACATAATTTTTAGTAAAAATTAATCTGCTATTACCAAGGTCTTTATTCCTTAAATGGAAACATCTGCATTTCAGGATCTGCTATATATAGTAGAAGGCAAGGAAAGTTGTAGTATGAAGTTAACTTGCTTTCAATTTGATGAATTTTTTAAAAATAAAAATGGGGATTTGTTTGTATGTTTTCATAAATTATTTGTGTCAATGATAAATAAAAGTGTTATCCAGCTTCCAACACCAAGAGTGATCAAAGTGTAGTAAAAGGAAACTGCAGAAACCCTCCCTGGTTTATTTAGTTGACTTAAACTATTTTAAATGCTATATTTTGAGGTTTTTTTTTTTTTTTAGTTTTATGATTACCAGGGAACCTAAATGTCATTTTTGATAAATTTATTTTTAAACTTTTACCATACACTATCAAAAAATATTTTTATCAAAGGAAGTATTTAATAGATACAAATGAGGAAAGTATTAGGTGATTTGTGGAAACATTGCATGACTTATGATAGTTATCCCAGATTGTTACTAGATCAGTAGTACCTCTCAACAAGGAAGCTTTTGGATTTCTCTTAAGTTTTTATTTTCAAAGTACTGGCAAAATTGATTGCCTTGTTTTCCTTCAGGTAAGACAACTTATTTATGGCTCTGAACAAGCCTTCATGCATCTGGTCACCAAGAGACAGTGTTGCTTAGCAAAGCAACAACCATGACTATGCAGTATTTTAGATAACGTTTTCGTCTCCTTTCTCCCTGTTCCTTCCCCCCTAGATATCCACCTAATACTTTTTATACTTCGAATCTTTTAAAGACATGAGTATAATAAAATGTTTTATTTTTGAAAAGCTACTAAGTGATTTTTGAATCTAATTTCTGGGGGGAAAAACATTACATGTTTCCTACATATAGTTACTTTTATAAAAATCACTTTTATAAAAGCAGTTTTAGGTTGAATAAAGTGTATCTGTCTTCGAACTTAAGTTCTGGGGCCAGGGAGATGGCTCAGTGGAATAAGCTCTTCCCTGGCAAGCGCAAGGGCCTGAGTTCAGTCCGCAGTTCCACCAAAAAGAAAAAAAACTTAAGTTCTGTTTTATAAACTAGCTTAATACTAAAACTAAGCATTCAGAAGTTATGCCCTAAAGTTACAGGCAACTATTCCATTATTTATTATTTTTGTATTTTGGGGAAGGGCCTACAGGGTGTTCAAGGTCTCACTATTAGATCAGACTCTAGTGATCCTTCTGTTTACAGCCTCCCAAGAGCTGGGATTACAGGCATGCACTACCATGCCCAGTTTCAATTCCAAATTCCATCTATTTAAAACCTAAGTGACTAAAAACTACTATCTTGAAATGGAGAATTAATGTCCATTTATTTTGGTTTTGCCCATAGGTTTATGAAGTAATATTTGTTATTTTGATTTGAGTTAAATTTTGAAATGCTATTCTTGAGGAATTATTTACAAATTAGACATGGAAGAGTGAAATTCAATTTTCCTAAAATAAGACGCATGCTGTGGTAGGAGTAGGAATGATCAAGTAGGAATATTGAGTTTAGCACTGACCTTTCAATGAACTAGGGATGTAAGACCTCAGGGATGTACCATATAATCCTCAGTGTTATAAACAATGAAGGTTTTTTTGTACATTTGGCAAATATTTTTTAAAAAATGTTGAGATTTTTCAGTTTATCCACTGAATGCTTAACTAATGGATAGCATTTTAATTTGTCTTAGTACCGATACAGAAATATACTTAGTAAGAGACCAACTCTATTAGCACTTTTTCTTACCTGACTTTAGCAGCTTAATACAAATACTGGTCATTGCAAATCAAAGATCATCAGAGAAGCTAATATCACCACTTTTGGAGAAGCTAATATTACTAACAAAAAGGAAAGAATGCTAAAAGAGGGGGCAGGTAGCTATGCATAAACCTTGTGCTGTTGTCTGCATATCATTAGCTTTATAGATCAACTACAATCAGTTTTTAAATATAGCCTAATGCATTTTAAATCTGTACAGTGTTTTTAAAATGTATACATCATGAAGAAAAATCTTTTGTAAACATTTTAATAAATTCATTGACATTACTGGTGCATACCTGTAATGTCAGCTCTTGGGAGCCTGAGGCAGGAGATTTACTTTAAGTTCGAGGCCAGCCTAGGCTACATCTGAGTTCAAGGTTAGGTTTTCTACCCTATCTCAAAAAAAAAACCTAAATTTATTGAGACATGAGATTATAGGAGAGAGGTGCTGACCACAAAGTAGAGCAAACTGCTGAAATACCTATACAATTTTTTTGGCCATTCTCTATATTTAAAAATTGCTTCCTTATCAGTAAGTGTTCCGTGGTCAGTCTTTAGAATATTGAAAATACCTTCACCATCTTCCCCAGCTTTATTTTGCTATACATTTGCCACCATTTGACTTATTATGTCTTTCACTTAATAAATTCATTGTTTACCCTCCCTGCCTCCATGATTTAGAGTATAAACTCAAAAGGTGACTATAATCCCAGCACTTGGATGGTTGAACACAGAAAGATGACTGAGTCCGATCTGTGTAGTGAGACCCTGTAGACCCTGTACTAAAATACATTTAAAAACTCCAAAGGCAAAATTTTCTAAAAATTTATTTTATTCATTTGAGTACTGGCTGGCATACAAAGTTGCTATTTAGATAAGATACATTAATATAAATTTAATGTGTATAATATAAATTGATAAAATGACTTAAGATTTTTATTTTAGTAGATTATTCGGTTGTTGCGGATTCTTCCAATATGTATTACTGTGTAGAATAGATGGAAAGTCTTTCATTGCACTGTAAAAATCCGTAGCCAGTAACTTTAAGAGACATTTTCATGTTCTCCTTTTCCCTATTGCTTTAGAGTGACCATACTCTATTAACTGAAATTTTTCCTTTGTTTCCTGTATAAAGTCCTAACATAACACCAGTCACTGGCTTACACATCTCTCTGAAGGCATAGTTTAAGCTTTTTCTCATATCGTTATTCTTGTTAAGTAAGTTGTACGTCCAAAGTCATTGATAACTTTTCATTTTTAACACTGGAAATCTGCCACTCTCAAATGTCATGGAAGTGCTCATTTTGACTTTACACTGGAGTGCTTGCCTGAAAACATTTTTTAAGGTTTTTTTTTGTGTCTGGTATCATCCTACTGTGGAAAAAATACAAACATAATAAATCCCTTTACTATTAGGAAAGCTTGTCAAATAAGTTTCTTACAGCTTTCTATAACTAGAAAAGAAAAATTGATTTATTTACTTTGAAAACTGAGAAAAGGAGTGACTAAATGATTCTGACATATCAATGATCAGAGCAAAGAATACGGGCAAGAAACTACCATGTGAGAGGGATCCTTCATTGCTTCTGCATTTGAGGCAGTTTTTCCTTTGAAGTACTACTAAAAATATCATGGGGCTGGTGAGATAGTTCAGTAGTCTAGGTAAGCTCAGGGACAGCAGTTCGATCCACAGCACCACATGCCACACCAGCCCCACTTCCCAGGGCAGGCTGAGCTGGCCACAAAAAGTATCACATTCTTGTAATACATAAAGAACATTATGTGCTCATCCAGTATCAAGAGGCTAGGTGTTGTATCCTACTAAATCTGCCTTTACACTGTAAATCTGCATCATTTATTTTTAAACAGTTTTCCATGGCCTGTGCAGTTGTGTGTGTATATGTACACATATACATCTTTTTGTGATCTGAGTTCCTAGGGTCAAAGGAATAAAAATTTGAAAAGACCTTTTAATCTATTCCTCTTGTTTTTGCAAGTAACAAAACAACATTTTAAATTTGTCCACCATCCACTTTGTTACTGTGCCACTTAGTGACATAAGCAGCTTCCCACCAAAGGTTAGGCTTTCCCAGTTGCCTTCACCTACATTGTTTATTTCTGAAGATGAGGTGAGTAACATTATATAGACTTACAAACTTTTTCTTTCCATGTTGAAGTAGACTGAACTGTTACAGAAAAGTGGTATGTATCTTTACGAATTGGTTTTAGATATTTTTTTTTCCTTGGATCAGATTATTTGAAATTTGTTAAAAGTTCACAGTATTCAGAGAATTAGTCCTACATTAAATTTTAAGAAATAATGAAAATTTCAAATCTTAACCGTCAATCCCAAATAAGTTATTAAAATTCAGAATTGGAAATAAACTGTCAAACTAATATAAGTGATTTTTAAGATTTATTCTGTTTCTAATCTTCGTTGTTTTGTTTTTGAGACAGGGTCTCACTATGAAGTTCAGGCTGGCCTTGAACTGTGTAGCTGGGGCTAGGCTCGAATTCATGGTGTTCCTCCTGCTTCAGCCACCTGAGCTGGGATTACAGGTGTGCCCCACCACACCCAGCTTCTGTTTGTAATTCTCCAGGCCTGATGTGCATGCAGCATTCTGAGTTCATACATACATGATTTTTTAAATTACATTATTCAGGTTTATTTCAATATTTCCAGAATGTTTGCACTTGTTTAGTGAATAAAGGATCTTTATTTTTTTTGTCTTTTTGAGACAGGGTCTCACTGTGCAGTTCAGGCTGGCCTTAAGCTCACTTTGTAGCTCAGGCTGGTCTTGAACTCACAACAATCCTCCTGCCTCAGCCTCCCGAGTGCTGGGATTACAGGCATGCGCCACCACACCCGGCAAATAAAGGATCTTTAGAAGCCCTTGTATTGGCTCTGCTAGCTAATCTTGTGTCTGGATAGAGCTCAACTAGCTAGACTGATAACTGTAAAGTTAATGAGAAAGCTGAAGTTTAGGGGTTGGGAATATAGCTTAGTGGCATAGTACCTGCCTGGCAAGTGTGAGGTCATGAGTTTGATTCCAGGTACCAAAAAAAAGAAAGAAAACTGAAGTTTTACACATCTCATACCTGAGAGTATAAATAAAAAGACTAAAAGCTTTCAAAGTTCTATATTAGTGAACCCACTTAAATGTGAGTTTAGTCCAAATGTGAGACTTGAATAGCTTTAAGGTGTGTGTTGGTTGAGTCCAGGAGTTTATTTAAAACAGGAGTTCTTTTAATAATTCTTACTAGCACTTTGAGAACTGAATTTCCAGTCAGAGACTATTCATACTATTTATTGCCAAAGTGGTTTATAGCTATAGAAATTTATTAAAAAAATTATATAAACTAAAAATTTATAAAAATTAATGCTGTTCTCTACTGTGAAAAAAGATTGATAGGCCACCTGAAAGAAATGATAAAATACTAGCAGTTTAATTGGGAGCTCTTGTCCATTAGAAATAGAAATACCAGACCCTTTTTTTCTTTTTTCTGCTACACTATACATTGAACACAGGGTCTTTGCACTAGGCTACATCTCAGCTCTTTTTTATTTTGAAACAAGAGTCTTATTGAGTTAAGTTGCAAAAGAGGAACTCAAACCTATAATCCTCCAGCCTCAGTCTCCTAGAAGTACTGAGATTACAAGCACGTGCTATACCATACCTGGACACCACATACTTTGAGAGGAATGAATGGGATTCAGTTAGGTGGGTCATGAGCTGAAAATCCCGTTCCTGTTTTGAGTGTCTTTGCAGCCTTAATTATTTATATTAGCTTGTATAGGTGTTCCTTTATTACAAATCTTTTTCTGAATAAAAAAATGGTAAAATTCTGTCTTAAAAATAAATTCATTCTCAGTGTGTTGTGAAAGAAACAAGAAATCTGATCAGCCTGTGTCTTCCATAGATTACTTTTAATCAAATGGAAGAGTAAAACTACATATGGATGAGAACATTATATACAAAATGTACCTTGGAATGGTTGAGTGTATGCCATCTACACTGGAGGTAGTGGAATGATAAAAGTATTTTAATTCTGGCTAAAATTTTCTCTGGAAAAATGCTTGTTTAATGTCCAGTGTTTCTATCCTTGAATGAATTCATTTTAAAGGAGCACACATGGTAGGAATACCTGACATCATAAGGGATAACCAAATGCATTTGATATTTTTAAAAAAATTTTCCCCTACTATTTGGAAATGTAGGGTTAAATTTTTAAAACATGTTAATTTCATAAAATTTCTGGAATTTGGAAAATTTGTCAGTGGTTATCCACATAGTTAAAGTATAGCTTTGGTTCATAGTTTTAAATGCTGTGTTTGCTGGTATTAAGGTTTTTGTTGTTATTTTTGTTGTTTTGTTTTTGATTGTACAAGTAATCCTCAATCTATTTTTACAGGAATGGGGAAAAGACCTTCAAACCAGTATTGAAATACTTAAAACATGTAAAGAAGGGCTGGTCAAATAGCTCAGCAGATTAAAGTGCCTGCTTAGGCAGATGCGGAGGCTGGCCAAGGTTTGATCTCCAACATGCCTTGCCGGGCACCACCTATGGAGCATGCTGAGATGGTGATTGAGACTGGGCATGGTGGCGCACACCTGTAATCCCAGCTCTTGGGAGGCTGAACATAGGCGGATCACTGTGAGTCCAGTCTATGTAGTGAGGCCCTGTAGACCCTTACTAAGATACAAAAATAAATACAGTGTGAAAGTTATCTTTCAAAATGCCTGCTCTGCAGAATTGCTGTTCACAATTAAGTGCACACACCTTACCATCATTTGTTTCATTTTGGCTTTTTTAAAAAAACATAAATGGGTTTTTTACAGTGTGTCAGACATTTCATTCCTTTGTAATGTTATGATTTCTTTTAATGGTCTTCCTTATGATGTATGCTTATTTCCAGTTTTTTAAACATGATAATAAATGTTACATGTTAAAAATATAAATACCCTTGAACTTCATCATTGTGAACTAGCCAATAATGATGCTTTCTTATAGTTGTGTTTTTTTGGGATATTACTGTGATTATTTCTGGCACATATTTTCCCCTGTGTACTGATCCTAAAGGCTTTGTGGATGTTCTAAATAATGTAGTCAAGTCTGTTAATCTTTTCCTTTGTCATCTTTGATGGATTCTGGAATTTCAAATACTTCTTTCCCATGAGATGTTTTCATTTCCATTTTTAACTATCACATGTAGAAACTTTTTATAGAACTCTATGAATAAGATACTAAGGTGTATGTAATATGTTGCGATGGTCTGTAATGACCACACAAAGATCAGTTAACAATTTTGATTGTCAGTTTCAGTTATAAAATAAACAATGTATTATGGAAAAGTATTGAGGTTTTTTGTTATTTGTAAAATGACTACAGGTAGTCCCTCAACAAATTTATTTTGTAGGTAGTATACTAGCCACTGCATAACAGTGGCACACTAGAAATATCCCCTTCTTTCCTAAATCTTATAGAGAGAATTGCTTCCCCAGATAGAAATTTCTCCAACCTTCATGTAACTAGGAATTGCTACTGCTGCCATGTAGTGTCAAATGACCCAGCAGAGAGACTGTGCTCTTATCAATACAAGAACCAAAAAATAACAAAGGTGACTAAAATTCTAGGTGACTTGCCCACAATTTTATAGTTAAACATTTAAAAAAGATTTTTATTTCCGTGTATGCATATTTCTGTGTAGTGTGGAATTGCACAGTGTTCCACAGATGAAGAAAGTGACACCATAACTTTTTTAGTATTTGGAACTCTGTGGTCATTTATTTTACCTTTCTGCCTTGATTTCCTGCAGGTTGAGCTCTTAGAAGTTGGGGTGATTTTGTCTTAAACTGGTAATCTCCTGTAGAAATAGCTTTTGAGTTTTCAGTTGCTTCTCTCTCGGGAGCAAAAGAACCTTTATTATATACATACCATGACTGTAATATCTCACAGACACATGTTATTAGCTTTGATCTACTTTCTGTTCTCTCTGCCTGAATGGTATAGTTTTTAATTGTAATTTTTGTTGTCACCCTTCTTTGTTAGAGATTCCTGGGAGAGAGAAATAGATTCTCCTTTCCTAGATGGAGTAATAATTCCATTCAGAAGAAACAACCAAGACAAAAGATTTTTTTCTTGAAAGGAAAAGAGCTTTTGAGCAAATTTGGAAAAGCTTCCTGATTTAGCTGTATCTCATCAAAATATCTTAAGTGCATTTGCTAACCTGACCACCATATATACTTATTTCTGACTTGAAATTTGCCTTTAACATCACAAAAAATAAAAAGCACTGTAGTGCTTGTAACACTCTTCCATATTATTGTAGGTAACTAAATGACCATGGAATCTGGAGCAGAGAACCAGCAGAGTGGAGATGCAGCTGTAACAGAAGCTGAAAATCAACAAATGACAGTTCAAGCCCAGCCACAGATTGCCACATTAGCCCAGGTATAAAATACATAGAGA
This sequence comes from Ctenomys sociabilis, assembly GCA_004027165.1. Taxonomy (NCBI): domain Eukaryota; kingdom Metazoa; phylum Chordata; class Mammalia; order Rodentia; family Ctenomyidae; genus Ctenomys; species Ctenomys sociabilis. Next base: position 62,839 of record PVKA01002960.1, on the reverse strand, counting down.
GATTGCAAGTTCTTTCTCTTCCAAGAGGAATGTTTCCAAAAGAATATAGTTTTTATTATGGAGATATACATAGTGAGCAGAGATGTTCTTAGAATATCACAATGGCTATTTAGTATTAGCCTGTATTTAGAATTAATAGCATTAACTCTATTGCATAACAGTAAAATGTATTATTAAATATTTATTTAATATTTGTAGTGACATGATCCAGAAATAATTACAACTATAACTGATACATAAATTAATTGGATGTCAAGGGAAAAAAGTCTTAGCTCTAACAGCTGCTTTTTTGTGTATAACATACAATGAAAGTTAATATGAAAGCAAAATTTATATAGGATTAAGCTAAACAAGTAAATTGACATGCAAGTGGTATTTAAGGATGATAGTTTTTGTTTACTATATATTTTAACTGCAGTTCCTGATTTGTCTTTGTCTTAAAAATGCTATGATTAAGAGTATTCTCTTACACTTTTTGCTCTCTTATATTTTTGCTCAAATATTTTATTAGTATTTACCTGAGTATTACTGAGAAAGATAATGTAAGAACCAAATAAGAGAATAAACCTGATAGGTGAAAGTGTGACAATGCCTGTTTAAGGAGTTTTCCAGGAGAAAGTCCTGGCAGAAGTTCTGGTATGTCTAACTTGAGTTTTCCTGAAGAATTTAAAAGCTACAGAAACCACTGAGTAAGAATGAGTCATGGCGTGGCTGAGGGTGTTTAACTGAGCTAAAATGCAGACCAGATACTGAACTCCAGCAGGAATTTGATCCTGAGGAATAGCTGTGCTGCGTTCTTTCCTTATCAAGGCCTCCCTATAGTACTCAGGAGTAAGACAAAACTGAATACACATAAAATGGATACTCAGGTGAGGCAGGGACTTAGTCAATAGAAGGATAGGAGTACGCAAACTCGGTTGACTGACCCCACTCAAGGTTCCTGTCCTCTGGGAACAGTGCCCACAGACATTGATGATAGTCCTCAATATAACTGTCCCTTTGGTCACATTCCTCTTACCTGATTGTCTTCTGATTTGCTTCATAGTGTCATCCTAGAGATTCTTCTCACTGTACCTGTTTTTGTGTTGTTTGTCTTACTGATAGAGTATGTATTTAATAGTGCCTTGAGGGAAAAAAAGGATAAGGAATTCTTGGTTATTTTTTTTTTTTTTTTTTTTAACTTTGAAACATTGTTCCTGAGTCAACTTATCCTACCATTGTTGGAAAAGATAATTCTTATTTTGTATCTCTGGTATGTTATAAAAAATGTCTTTGGTGACCATATTTCAAAATTCACTATAATGGGCATTGATACAGTGAGTCGGTTATTAACCCTTGTATTCAGAGCTTCCTTTTATGGTAGATGTGTATGTCTTTACTTGTAGGAACTTTTTATTTAAATTATTTGGTTGATGTTTTTGTCCTATATTTTCATTTCTCTGCACAGTCTAGGCATTATATCTGTAAGGACAGTTGGTCTCAGTTTCTTTCTGTATTCTTTTTGCTCTGCTTTTTGGGAAATTCCTCAGCACATTCCAACCCATCTATTGAACTTTGATTATTATCTCTTATCGCTGAGAATAGTTTCTATTGTGTCAAGTTCTTTCTCTCCATCTAGCTCCCCCCTCCCCCCGCCATTTGTTTTGCTCTCCATCTTTCATTTTAAACACTTTCCCCATGGCTGATACTCTGTGATTGACTTCTCAGGTTTAATAGTATAGCAGGAACTAGACCGCAGAGATGTAGCTTAGCAATAGAGCAGGTGCTTAGTATATGTGAGGTGTAGATTCAATCCCTAGCACCAGATGAGTAAGTAAAAGTGAATTTTCTTAAAAAGTGTTCCTCAAAGCTATGTGCTGTGCGTGGAGCTAATAAAATGCAAGCTTAACTGTAAATAGTTGTAGTTGTCCTAGTAACAATATTTTCAGTCTTTTCTTGATATTAAAGCCTTAGGTTCCACAGAAACTTCACTAACCCCTAGTTATAGGGAAAATTGCTGAGAGCCAAGTGAAGAAAAAAAAAAAAAAAAAAAGGCTAGGGTTTATTAGCTGCCTGCAGCAATTCCTGGTGTTGGGCATATAAGAAACCCTTCATCCAGAGGGTAAATCTCCATTTTTAGGTCAAAAGGTGTTAGGTTTGTTTGTTGTACCATTGAGAGAGGATCTCTAATTGTTTTTCATATAATCTTCAACTAGCCTTCGTTATTATCAGCTTCTTTTTTCCCTCTACCTTACATGGTGTCCCAGCCTCTTGATTTTTGGTTGCAGATCAATCTCGATTCATGAGCTACCATTTGAATTTATTGATCTGCACTCACCTCTTAAGCTCTTTATTACTATTACCTCCTTTCCCATTCTCCTAATGTTTGTGTGAGTATGCTATAAAAATAATTTAATGAAATATAATTTGGGATTCAGGGAAGAAAATTACATGTATGTGTTCAAATTATCGTATCTGACAGTCATCACTGAAGATTTACAAGTGGAGTAGCATAATTAAATTTGTGTCTTAGGAAAGCTAGTTATACTCAGTACTTTTGGTAGGAAGTGCTTTTGGTTTTGATTTAAGTTAAAAAAGTGAAAGGGTAATAAGTATTGCAGCTTTCTTGTCATAAGCTGATTGCTAAGTAACAAGGTTTATAAAGGAAACTATTAATAGTATGGAGAATATGTATTCTAAAACAAAATGTATTTACAAACAAAAAGGTATTATAAAATTGATTGGGTTCATGTGCCTTAAAAACAGTTTAGGAAATTACAGCAAAAAGAAACTAATAATGAGGGCCAGGGAGATGGCTCAGTAGAATAAGTGCTTGCCTGGCAAGCACAAGGACCTGAGTTTAATCCCCGGTTCTGCAAAAAAAAAAAAAAAAAAATAATGAGCTTTTCAGTAAAAAAAAATATAAATGAGTTTTACTTTGTACTTTATGTGTCTGTTTTATGAATTAAAAATGAGAAGAACCATTATGAAAAGTGATCAGGCTAAAAGGGATTTGAGTTAGCTTGTTATATTTACTCTGGAAAACTCAGGAAAGAACAGTAACAATTGCTTCAAATATCAGCAAGATCTTTTCTATGGAATTAAGACAGGATAATGCTTTGAAAATTTAAGGTTTGCTACTTCAAACTTCAGTGGAAAAGGAAATTCAATAGATGCCTTTTAGACTGAATTTGCAAACAGTGTGATTAATACAGGTAATGTATGTGTGACATTTTTAGAACCAGGTAAAACTTTAAGAAAAGCAGCCAAAAGAAAGTGAAGATGAGTTTCCTACCTTTCTAAAGAAGCTCCATATTTTAACTGGTGTGCAGAAGACTGTGATAGTATTCTTTTTCCAAAGTGTCAGTGTCAAATATTTGCTAAACGTCTCTGCACATTCGTATGTCAGATCAATTCCATCTTCCATCACAGTCCCAGCCAAAGAAGACTTTATCTTCTGTTTCATTGGATACTACTTTACCAGTTCTCGCATGTGAATCATGAGTCATCTTTTATTCTTCTTACTTCTTTCAACTAGTTATTCATAAAGCCATGTTTGGTCTGTCTCCAGATTCTGTAAAATCATTTCATTTCCATCTCTCACTACTGCTGCCTTGTTTCTGGCCTTCGTTATTTCACCTTAACTACTTGTACAGGCTTCTTATTTGCTCTCTCTACCTCTAGAGTTTTTCTTCTGCTGTGATTTGTATCTTTTCTGCTGCCAGTAAAGCGATTTATCTAAAATCACTTTATCTAAAATTTATCCACACCTTATTGTAATATTCAGGAATTCAAAGACCCTTCAATGTCTTCAATTCAGGAGTTCAAAGACCCTGTTCTCTGCAGGATAAAAATCCACATTCTCTCCTGTAACACACAGATGATCATGAATGTCTTGGTTACCTCTGTCGTGGTTTGTCTATGCTGATACCTGGGTTCCTCTCCCTCTGAACTCTTTCCATCCTTCTGTCGTGTAGACAGTGCTGCTTCTCTGCTTTTTTCATGTTGCCTCTCTACCTTAAGTTTTGTGCCTTCCCACCTCCAAACCATAGTAGTATCGTGTCTAAGTGGCATTCTCTGTTTAAACTCAGATTCTTAACCTAGTGGCCTTGTCTCTTAGGTTAGGTTGGGTAGTTTTGCTAATAGTGTATGTCCATTTTTCTCTGGGGAGATCGCTCGGTAGAATAAGTGCTTGACCTGGTCAAGCACAAGGGCCTAAGTTCAATCCCCAGTTCCGCCAAAAAAAAAAAAATCACTCAGGGCCAGCCTAATAGCTTAGCAGACTAAAGCACCTGCTTAGCCAGGGTTTGATGTCTGGCGTGCCATGCCAGCCCCACCCATAGGGCGCACTGAGATGGTGATTGAAACAGCGTGGTAGCATACACATGTAACCCCAGCACTTGGGAGCCTTAAAACAGGAGAATTACAAGTTTGATCTACATAGTGAGACCCTATAGACTCTGTCCTAAATACAGAAAAAAAAAAAAACCACCTCATCACTCACTGAAGAGCATACTAGAGTGTCTGCTCCATTCCTACCCACACATACACCAGTGATTTCTTTCAGGTCAGGACTTGTATCTCTCATTTTTGCAGTTTCAATAAAGTACTGTTTTTGGTACTAAGGTCCCAGTAGTTTTTTACCAAGCGAGCCAATAGACTTCCTACTCTTAAATTTATTGATAGACATGTGTGACAAAAGGGTCTTTTTAACCTGGAAATTGACTCGTTAAAATTGCCACCTTGGTATCTTGGGAGAAAATTGGTTTCTTATATATTCTTTCAGCTCTGCCCCTTTATTCAGAATGAGAACATATTCTTAAAACAACTACTACCACTTTAATGATACTAAAGAATAGGAGGAAATTGAATTTTTCAGTTGTAATGTCTGTTACTGTTTTCTCAATTAAAAAGGTATCCTTGTAATTAGTGTAAAAGAGAAAATTAGTTGCTTATTAAAGTGTGTATTTGTTAAAGACTTAGTGTAGGTCAGTTTGCCCAAATTTGAGAACAATTAAGATTTTAGAACATGGCTTATTTAATACTTTGTAGGCTTTTATGTTTCTTCAAGGCTAGCACATCTGTTGATCTTTGGTAAATTAATCTCTTTGAGCAGTTGTTATTTTTTGTCTTAAAGTGGAGATCCTATTCCCTAGCCTTCAGTTTCTTCAGAGCAAAACAAATTGAAAGCAGATGAGAAAATATAAAAAAGCACTTTATAAATAGAATAGTATTTAGTGTTCAGAAAAAAAATCTGTTTTGATATTGTATTAAAGTAACATTTTATTGGTTACTTAGGAGTGATTGAAAAGTAGGAGGGGAAGAGGACCTGTAAGGATTTTATTGAACCTGAGTAATTCCAAAGAGATATTTGTAATGGCAATTTTTTTCCATGTTCAACACCGTAGGTATCTATGCCAGCAGCTCATGCAACATCATCTGCTCCCACCGTAACTCTAGTACAGCTGCCCAATGGGCAGACAGTTCAAGTCCATGGAGTTATTCAGGCGGCCCAGCCATCAGTTATTCAGTCTCCACAAGTCCAGACAGTTCAGGTATGTGTGTAAAAACTTCTGCATGTACTTTTATAACTATTGCTTATAGCTATCTCTTTCTCCTTTTATTAGTTACAAAACTTAAGAACACATCTAGTTCATAGTTTTGTTATAATAAAACAACATGCCACATTTGTGTAGTCATATATGGGAGCACACATACGCAAGAGCAGACATGAAGAAAATGGCTTCTTACACTGCAGAAAAATGAGAATTGATTGGAGAAAATAGTTAAGTACATGAGATAAAGTAAAAATATTTGGGAGAGTATGTATTAAGATGATGACCCTCAGCTAAGGAAAATTAAGGTACATAGATTACTTTATAATAATCTAAACCTGCATTTCAGGGGAAGCCTTGATTAAAAAAATTAAGATCTTTGGGCCGGGGAGACGGCTCAGGGGAATAAGCACTTCTCTGGCATGTTCAAGGGCCTGAGTTCAATCCCCAATTCTTTAAAAAAAAAAAAAAACTTAAGGAAAACGTTAATAACTATGTAAAGTATTATTTTTTTTTCTTTTTTTTAAATTTATTGAAGTACAAATATCAACCAGACAGTTTTAAGACACCTTAACAAGACAGATTCGATAAATTAATACATTGCAAACTGTTTTCATGAGAGATATTATTTGCAGTTAGAGATAACAGAACGTATTTGTAATATTGATTTTGTTCAGGGTTTTTGGTTAGAGTATACAACTTGGAAATAACACTGTGTTTGGAGGGTACATTAATCATACCACATATTGATCATATTCTTTGGAGAGTATATTCCTTTGGTTTGGATCCAAAGGGAATAAAGGAACTCTGGATCTCTGAAGGTGACTATTTAATTATAGGCAACCAAGAGCAGTGGAGATGCAATTGAACTTATTGAAGGAAAAAAAAAAGACTGAACATTAATTCAAGTAGGCTATAACCCCAGCCTTCCATTTCATATTTTTTGCTTCACAGTCTTCCTGTAAGGACTTAAAAAGACTTTTCTTCAGAACACAGGTGAGTCCTAGGTTCTAGATTTGAAGAGAACTATTAGTAGAAAGGAAGGTGAGAACCTCTTTATATCTTTGTCCTTCTTTGTAAGTGTGGAATATCAATGTTTAAGTACAATCCTTAAAGATCTACTTCTGTGCCAAACTTGTTCCCTGTTTAGCCTTTAATATATTGTTTAATCCTTCTTCATAGCATTTCTCCCCTTCCACATGGCAGTCTATCATTACTTGAACACATGCAGAGAAAAGAAGCTGTGTCTCCTGAGATAATCACAGTTAAGGGTGATTACTAAACTATATGCTAGCCAGAATATATTATGTTAAACTTTTCACGTGGTATTCCCAGTTCTGTCCACAGAAACTAGATTAGCAAATCCTTTCTCCTACCCCTTTTATAAGAAAATTCAGAATCAACAAACTCCTGTTTTTTCTTCAACCTTTTATTGTATTATAAATCTTGATTCCTCTTCACCATCCTGGTTGTTTTCTCCTAAGTGAAAGCTTTTTGTATGATACACAGAACTGATTGGTATTTGTAGAGGGAAGTTATATTCTTTTGTCTTGTAAATATTGGTTAAAGAGACTGACATTCTAGATTTTTTTTTTTGTGGCCATGTTATATTGAGTCACTTAGCTACTATTATCTCCTATTTTATTCTAGGTTATGCTTTTGGTTTGCTTCAACATTTACATATGGTTGAGTGTAATTTTTTATTTTTATTTATTTTTTTTGGTGGAACCAGGGATTGAACTCAGGCCCTTGTGTTTGCCAGAGAAGCACTTATTCTACTGAGCCATCTCCCCAGCCCCAATTGAGTGTAATGTTTTTGTGTGTAATCATCAAATTGTGTTAATTTCCATAAGATGCTTAGAACAGATTTTGTTAACAAGTAGCATATCGTGTTACTGAAATAAAAAGCCAAGTATTTGGTATTTCTGTAAAATCACAATGATAAGGTGTTCTTTGCCTTAGTTTTTGTTTCACTGAATTCTATCTTACCATTCTCCACACAATATCCCATTACTGTTTCCTCACCCATAACCTCTTGATTGAAGTGGAAGAAACTTGGCCTGCTAGTCATGAGATCTAGATTCCAGACTCACTTTGGATATTAGTAGATCCAGTGACCTGGATGTGTCCACCTTTCTTTCCTGCCCCCCCATTCAGAAGATGTCTAAAGCAAAACAATTACTAAACCAACAGCCACATTATTTATAAAGACTATATAGTTTTTACATATGTGATATTCATTGATTGTGTTCTTAATTCTGATCTCTATTTTGGGACAGTATAATATGAACCTGGGAAATCTATGGCCTTTTTTTTTTAATGGAGTATGTCATCTTTTCAGGAATATATTTGTCATTAAGGTGAGCTATGCCTGTAATTTAAAATGTGCATATTTGTTAAGGAAAAGTTGGACCTTGAAATCAAGAATCTACAAATTAAGGCCTAAGTGTATTTCTATTTAAAGGGCCTAAATCATGGAGAAACTTTTAGACTTTAATAGTCACTTCAACTGACTAGAAATGATTAACTAGTAAACAGTTTACATCAGAAAAGGTAATCAAACAAGGAAAAATTCTCTCAGACATTTAGGTAGAAGAATATTAGTATTAAGATGCCATAATTATCCAAATTATAAGTACAATTCTCTTCATAGGAGAGTAAGATACTGGGGCTCCTGTTCACATATTCTAAGAATACTCAAACAAAGCTGTACTGATATTTCATGTACAGCTTAAGTTTTGGTACCCTAACTCCATTTTTAGTTAAATAGGTAAGTCATATCTTACACATTTATGTGAGTACAAAAATAATAGGAAGTTAACACAGTGTACAGGGTTGACAGTGACATCCCTTTGCTTTCATTAGTTTTGGCCACATTTTAGTGTAGTATAGTTTAAATGTGCCAGACACAGAATTTATAAATTATATTGCTTTATTACATGTTTCTTTAATGTTTATTGATCACATGCTATGTGCCAGTCATTGTTCTAGGTGCTATCACAGACAGGAGTGAACAAAATACATCTCTATTTTCATGAAGATCATATTTGAGTGAAGAGAGACAGACTATGAAATAAATATGTCAGGTGAGGAGAAGTGCTGGAGAGATTAATAAAACAGGGAAAAGGGATAGAAAAGATGATGTGGGAAAGATGTTCTGTTTTTATGTGAGGTGGTGTGGGAACACAGAGCAGAGACCACAAAATGGTGAATATTACTAAGCCAGGCTGATAATAAAAGCAAATTCTAAGATTTGGAAATGAGAGTATGGTTGGGATATTAAGGAATAGCAAGTTATTGATAGAAAAAGGAAGAGACTGATTGGAAATGAAGCTTTTGATAGTCTTTTTAATACTTTATAATATGTTGGGGTCAACATTAAAAATCAAGGAATAGTAAGTTATTGTTAGAATACAGAAAGAGAGTGGTTGGAGATGAAGCTTTTGATAATCTTTTTAATACTTTGAAATATGATGGGATCAGGGCCAGGGAGATGGCTCAGTAGAATAAGTGTTTCCCTGGCAAGCATAAGGGTCTGTGTTCAATCCCTGGTTCTGCCAAAAAAAAAGAAATACGGTTGAGTCGACATTACAAATTTTTGTACAACATAGAGGTTTTTGCTTATCAATGTAGTAGTTAAGAGCTGTCTAACTTAGGATGGGTAGGCCTAGTTTTTTTTTTTAAATAACAAAAATTAAATGGAGAGAAAGCTTTTGTCTTAACAGAGACAGGGTCCTGGGTGGGGTGCCCATGTTTTTCTCTTAAACACTGTGGTTCTAAGGTTTCTGATCTTCATAACAATGATAAACAAGGATTTAACAAAGGATATTTTATGTGACAGATATTTTTGAAAAAGAAATCCAATTAATATCTTTTCTAGAGGGAAGAGATACTTTAATTATGAATGGGAGAATAGCTGCTTTTTGAAAGGAACTTGTGCAGTATAAAGCATTTTGAAAATAGGAATTGAGAAACTGTTCATACTTCTCTCTACTGCAACCAATGTATTTTGTCTTTAAAAACTCAAATCTGTGTACCATTAAAACCTGAGAAATAATATTTCCTAACCTTTTCAGAAGTCTTGTAGAATTCTATAACGTACTTGTTAAAAATATGAAATTATAGCTTGAGTTGGTGGGACCTCCTTGTTGTCTTAAGCTACTCAGAAGATTAATGGAGGAGGGCTGTAGGATTGACCCTAGCGTTGACTACTTAGTGGGATGCTGTCTCGAAAACGCTTTTGGAGGGCCAGGGAGATGGCTCAATGGAATAAGTGCTTCCCTGGCAAGCACAAGGGCCTGAGTTCAATCCCTGGTTCCGCCAAAAAAAAGAAAAACTTTTTTTAAAAAAAGCTGACAAACTTCAGTGATTGATCTCTTGTCTTACTATATAATTCTGATGTAAATAAGGTACATTTAATTTTTAGATCTGTGTATTAAGTCATGTTTCCAAAAACCTAAGCTTAGATTATTTCTGAGCCAGTGTTACATTAATGTTCTTTTAGTAGGGTATATTCAATCACATTATTTCACCATAGTGAAATTTTTTTTCCCCAGTACTGGGGATCAAACTTGGGACCTTGCACTTGCCAGGCAGGTGCTCATGCTGATGAGCTATATATCCCTGGCATGAAAATCAAATTTATCTTTAAAAAACCTAAAATTTTGATCTCCACACTTGTTTAACAGCTTTTTGTATAATATAAATAACACTTAAAACTTGCAAGCAAAAAATACACGGCTAGTGAGTATGGCAGGCATCTGTAATATGGCACTGTGGCTGCTGATGAGACAGGAGGGTCAAAAGTTGAAGCCTTGTTTGAGCAATTTAGACCTTGTCTCAAAAAAAGTTAGAAATGTACCTCAGTACAGAGACCCTGGATTCTGTACCTAGGATTCTGTACACAAAGAGACATGTGTGCAAAATTTTCTTAGTTGTATGGGAAATCTGTAGATCAAAAGAATTCAAAGATAAAGGTTCAAGATCTCTGGTTTTATTGATCTAGTGAATTTTTTTTTAAGTCAGGAAACATGCTTAACTTTTTAGTGGATTGTGTGTAACTTTTCCAGAAAATATAATGTTTTATCATTGCTTTATTTTGAAATATTAAGCAATTAAAAACACGTTTTTGGCCAAGCATGGTGGCCCACACTTGAAATTCCAGCATTTGGGAGGCTGAGGCAGGTGGATCATTATGAGTTCAAGACCAGTCTGAGCTACAAAATTAGTCCAAGGTCAGCCTGAACTCATACTGAAACCCTATCCGAAAAAAACCAAAGAAGAGTTTTCTTAAATTAAAAAATATAAACAAGAGGCTGCAGAGATGGCTCATTAAAAAAGTGCTTCCCTGGCAAGTGCAAGGGCCTGAGTTCAATTCCCAGTTCAGCCACAAAAAAAAAAAAAGCATTTTCCCTATCATACAGTTTTTAAACCAAAGTTGAGAAATTCAAGTTTAAAACTTTAAGTAATAGTTTGGCTTTTTGAAAATTTCTTGACTGTGACAAGTGACCAAAATTAAAGACCTACTTAGTGAATTCAGGAAGAAGTTAATAAGAGATGTCAAGTGAGGGTGGAAGGAGTTCCATCAGTAGAGTGTGATAATCTGTCATATCTATAATTGGGATATGCTTTTACATGGTTGTTGTTAATCTGCTAAATATATTGAACTATAATTTATAAAATGGATTTTTATGTGATTTTTGTTTTGTTATTTTTTTTTCAATTTTTACTACAGTTTTAGGTTCACAACAAAAGTTGAGGAAAAGATAAGATTTCCAAAATATACTGTGGCTCCAAACATACCCTTCTATACTGACTTGGTACAATTGCTAAAATTGAACCTACATGGTTACATTATAGTCATTCAAGTCCACAAGTTTCAGTCTTGATGTTGACACATCAAGTTTTGTCTGCATTCCCAAAACTATTTATTGTATATAGAAATCAGCTTCATATTAAAAAGGAAATTAACATAATCTATTGAATAGTAGTCATTACTTTGTCTGAATTGACAAAATCTCACATATTAGAGAAGGGCAACCTTTTTTGTACAGAGTGCTACAATCCACTGAAATTTGGGAAGTGGTGAAAGGGCACATGTTATTTCATTTCCAAACTGTCATGAGAGTAGATTATGCAGCTTGTTTTAAGGAGTTGCACATCTGCAGGAAATATTCCCAAATCATTAAATATTCTTAAGAAATAATTATAAGAATAGACCATGTATGAGTCAAACAAAGGACAAAGAAAGCCACAAAATGTTAGATTGAATGGAGTATTAATTAAAAAATAATACTTAATCACTGTACTGTCTATTTAGACTTTAGTTTTTGGAATTTCTAATACCCTTTACCCATGTTCTGATCTGCTGTATATACATGCCATATATACCTAGTTTAGGAAGAAAACACAGGCAGTTTAGAGAAAACTGCCAATATAAATTTATTAGTCAAACACCCTTAGATGAGGGACCTGCTAATCTAGAAATGGTCTAAAAATAGTAATGGGTTGTTGCTTCTGCCAACCCTGGTTTGAGGCTCAAGTTTCTAGGATTTTGATGCTGGTAAGGATATCTAACACAGAGATGTCAGGTGATTAATAGAGGTGGTGCTGCTTTTTAGCTTTATCACTTGGTGAGTTACTTGGTCACTTTGTACTTTAATTCTTCAAACTGTAAAGCTAATATAATAGTAACCATCTAATGGCTGAGTTACTATATTAAGTAATGCAAGTACTGTAGCGTAGCAGCTGCCACACAGTAGGTTCTAGTTTCTGTTGTTCCATGTAAATCTTTATTCAGTTACCATCATTTTTCAGTCTAGGAATTCTTAACCAGAAATAGTTTTTTACCTTGAATTTTTGTTTATAAATGATTATAAAGTGCCAACCTTGAAACATCTTTGTAGTAGAAAGCTTTTTACAAAGTTGCTGAAACAACTATCTGGAAAGTGGTGAGGGATAACCAGTCTTGTTTGTATGATTGTAAAATATATTTGATGTTTGTACAGTAAAGGAAAATACTTTTAAGGATTTATGGCAAACTTTTAGTCAGTCTTTCCCACATGTCCAAAACTTTTTTGTTGGTGATTTTGTTACAATAACTATTGAAAACTGACAGGTAATACTAATGCATCAAAGATTGATTACACAGAGAAATAAAGGACAAATGTTTTGAAATTTATAAAATGTTATAAGAACTCAGTTTCAGTATTACGATAATGCTCTTTATTTATTTTCAGATTTCAACTATTGCAGAAAGTGAAGATTCACAGGAATCAGTGGATAGTGTAACAGATTCCCAGAAGCGAAGGGAAATTCTTTCAAGGAGGCCTTCCTACAGGTATTGGATTTAATGGAGATTAGAATCAAAGATACACAAAAAAATCTTAGCTACAGCTAGAGATGTGAGAGCTCAGCAACTGCTCAAGCCAGTATGATGTAGATAATTTTACATATAGTGAAGCTTACTGCACAGAAAGATCACTGAATGCTTTTTTCTGGTACACTGGTGGCTGCTGCTTTTCTGTTTTAAAGTTTGGAATACATTTGATAAAGTTAATCACATTCTCTAGTTTTGTGCCACTTCTGAAGCTGTGGTAGTTATCTCCTTAGCTATATCTTTGCAAACTATTTCTTGTGCTATGATACTTAACTATTTTGTTTCCATGTACTACTTTGCTAACATCGTCTCTCAGTTTCAGAGGCACCTTACTAGTTTCTGTGTTCAGCTGTGGATGTTGTCTGGCCTGTTGTTTTCCTCCAAAGTGGGCCAAAACTATTTATTGTATATAGAAATCAGCTCCATATTAAAATCTCCAGGAAGGACACAACCATAGATTTTACTAAGCTTACTTTAAAGTTCAATAAATTTCAGACTTAGAGTTCTCTTATTTTAAGTCTAAACTACTTCTGTTCCCTTTCTTCTACTTCAGTTATTAAGCAAGCCCTTTTTTCTGTCCACATAATCAAATTAAGATTCCTAAGTTAGGGCTGGCAAGATCGCCCAGTGGACTAAGCACCTACTTAGGCAAGCACAGGGACAGGGGTTCAATCCTTGGCACCACATGCAGTGCCCAACCTGCCCCCAGGCACACTGAACTGGCCACCGAGAGCAGGCGTAGTGGCACATACCTGTACTCCGAGTGCCGTGTGTGTGTGTGTGTGTTTGAGACAGGGTCTCACTATGCAGTTTATGCTGGTCTTGAGCTGGCCTCAAACAATAGTCTTCCTGCCTTAGCCTCCTGAGTGCTAGAATTACAGGTGTGTGTCACCATCCCAGCCCTTGCTTTTGTTTTTTAAGAGAGGGTCTCACTGTGTAGGTCAGGTTGACATTGAACTCACTGTGCAACTAAGGCTGGTCTTGAATTTGCTATGATCCTCCTGCCTTAGCCTCCTGAGTTGCCTGGATTATAGATATGCACATCTGATAAATTTTGAGATCTTAAGGAATTTTAAGTTTTTAGTATAAGCTGTTTAAGCATATACTCAAAACATAGCTACAGCCCTTTTAAGGTAAAGCCTTTCTGTTGAAAAATTTCTCATTTGACTTAATTGGCTCATAGCCTAAACTTTAACAATGGTCATTTAAATAATACACCTTAATAAAGAAAGATGCCATGAGACCAGACACATTAGAGAAAGGTTTGTTAAAGGTAATGGTATCTAGTATAATGAAACTTTCACATAGGGGAATAATTCAGTTTATGAATTCCTGAAACAACCCCATTATAGCAAAGTAACACCATTTCTTGTGATACTCTTATAAGATTGGGGAAATAGATGTTTTGATAGTACTGAAACAACCCGTCTTTCTAGTGATTAATTTATATATAGAGGAAGTACCTGAAGGAACCTCTACTGGGTCTCATTTGGGTTGATATTTTAACCAGCAGTGTAGCTGAAAAATATAAAAATCATGTTCATCAGGTTTGAAAATGATAGACCTTTACGTGATAAGTACCCTGAGGAATGAGAAAGTAAGTCCTTTGAAGCATAGCAGCCAAGGTCATGAAATAAAGTAATAGTAATAACTAAAATTTCTGAACTTGAGTGTAAAATAAAATTAGATGTTCAAGTATCACATTTATTTGGAAAAACCTACTTAGCTTTTGATTATCACTGACATAATATTTGCAATTCCCCACCACCACTACTACCACCAAGCCAGTATACTGTAAGGGTACATAGTAGTAAAAGCCGAGTGACTAGACTAAGGAAGTGAATTATTTCCATTGCTCAGACTGCCTCTGGAATATACTTTAAAACGAAATGCAGTATATTCAGGTAAGATGACTGAGAGAGTTTAGAGTAATGATAGTGAACAGTGAACCTTTTAGAGCTGTTGTTGATGACAAACAGCCCACTGCAGCACGTGGGGCCATTTGGTATCCCTGTTTCCTTTAGAATTTGTTCTTAAAATGTATGTATCTTTAACTTGTGTTCTAAGCATAAATAGCTCACTGCCTATTTTCAACTCTTTATATTGTTATTTATACAGTAAATTTTATCTTAATAATACAGTTCTCTTTTTCTAGGAAAATTTTGAATGACTTATCTTCTGATGCACCAGGAGTGCCAAGGATTGAAGAAGAGAAGTCTGAGGAGGAAACGTCAGCCCCTGCCATCACCACTGTAACGGTGCCAACTCCAATTTACCAAACTAGCAGTGGACAGTACAGTGAGTAATTGATATTTCTGTATTGACAACAGTGAAGAAAAGCTAGTGATTATATTCTCTGTAAAGGACTCAATTGCCAAGTTGTTTCTAAATCTTGCTGCCATCATTGTATTTCTGTAATGGAAGGGTGTTTTCAGGGTTTTAGTTAGGGCTATTGAAGTATGTAATCCTCTAGCATGTTCCTTTCTTTGCTTTGTGTAAACGCAGTTTGGTGTTTTTCAAACAACTAAATGAAACTTAAGATTTTGATCCTCATGCTGAGAGAACGTTCTTTCAGATAAGAAAATCATTCTTTATGCTTAATGCCAAAAAAGCCTTATTATTCAACTCTTAATTTATCTTGAATATTTATCTTACTTTCTAAATACGGCCTTTAAATGCGTAATATTTAATGATGCTTTTATTATAAAAAAGTAATACAAACATAAGGACTACTAAATTAACGGACACTTCACCTTTTGCTTCATACAAAGCAGAGATTTCTCTACAAATTCATTAGTTTTATTTGTGACATCTCCATTTGATACCCAAATCTCTTGCTTTTCTTATCTTTCACCTAAATCCATTATAAACTGCCTTTGAATGCTGCTTTTGTTTGATCAAAGGTATTTGTATGAATAGTATTTTCTTTGCTCTTTTTTTTAGTTTCAGCCCAATATTGGTTTGCCAAAATGCAGTATGCATTTCCAACTATATTAAAAATATTTGGGCGGGGACAAAAAAAATTCTTGCTGCAAAATTAAACTAAATCAGACTAAGCTACTTACTCACTAAGTTTTTAATGAGTTTAGTTACCTTTTGTTGTCTTGTTAGCAGGTACATCTTTATGGCTCTTACGTGTATGTAAACTTTCCGTTTATCATAGCTTCATATACAGATAATTTTAGTTACTTAAGATGTGTTTTACGTCACTGACACATGACCTTGATTTTTCCCTTTACTAAGGTACATAAAATATTCCTGTCAGTAACAGAGATTCTATTGCAGTTTCTCACTTGAACTAGAAATTCTAGCTTACTTTTTTAAGTGAAAAAACATAACTGAGTCTGAAAAAGAGAAGTGAAGTTTAACTTACAAAATGAACATATTGTTGTCAAAGGTCAAGTGTTAGAGGGTTATAGTACCATTAAACATAAAGATCCCTTTTCATCCCTAATAGTGATGGATATTCCTCATGTTTTTTCATATGTACACTGTCCTGTTACATCCACATGTGTGACATCTCTGGTTTGCATTTAATTGTACTACTTTTGTGTAAATTTCTGATAGAGTCATATAACATATAATATACCAGAGATGTATCAGTTATTTGACATCTGTTTTTGTGTTTTGTTTTATGGAAATCAGTTTTATGGGCCAGCAAGATAGTTCAGTAGACTAAGCTGCTTAGGCAAGCTCAGGGACCAGGGTTTGATCCCTAGCACCACATGCTGTGCTGGCCCCACACCTAGATGCTCTGAGCCAGCCATTGAAACGAGGTGTGGTAGCACATGGGTGTTAATCCTAGCACTGAGAAGGCTGAAAACAGGAGGATCACTATAAGACCAAGCTGCATAGTGAAACCCTGTACCAAATACATAAAAGAAAGAAACTGTCTGTTGTGGAGTAATCTAGGGAATAGATAAGCATTATAGAGAAAAAATACCAGTAGGCTCATACTTAAGTTTTTAAAGTTTTTTTTTTTTTTTTTTAATACATGACCTTATTTAATGTTTGTAGCAGTTTAACTAGGTAGCTAGTTAGTTTTATAGACAAGATAACAATCAACAATTTAGTGCTAGAACTTGAACTATAGCTCCAATTTTTTCCCATCAGTTTTTTTATTCCACTCTCTTGAGTTCATTGCTGTGTGGCCCCCCCAAAAAAAAGTGCTGATTAAAATATGTAGTTCTGGATACAATGGCACACTCATGTAATCTCAGGATTGAGGGAACTGAGGCAGGAGGATTGTAAGTTTTATTCCTATCTGAGCAAATAAACAAGGGTCTATTTCAGAGGATGGGTGAGTGGGTGGGTGGATGAATGGATTGGTGGGTAGGTGGGTGACAAAGTACCCATGAGTTTGATTCTCAGTACATAAAACAAACACATAGTGGGATGTACTTTACTCACTGTGAAAACTTGTGATTTGGTTTGGTTATTAACCCTATTGATTGAGAAATCTTACCAAAATTAATCTTAGTATAATTCTTTTTTTTTTTTTTTGT